>CAJNOL010000558.1:102997-123881 GCA_905250125.1 Rotaria sordida | reverse complement strand
ACTAAAGAAAAGAAGATTAAACAAATTGATATAAAATAAGTGAAGAGGAAAAAAGGATAATATAAATAAGGTAAACAAATAAATCATATAATTTATCATTCGTTCTGAGGAATAAACCGATCAAGATTGCATACATAGATATCGTTAGTATATTAATAAAAGATGTAATATGTGTAAAGTTAAAACATAAATAACTTTGTTTGTTGAAAACAGAAACATTTCTAAAAGAGAAGATTTCCTGTGTGTAATTTGTTTGTTTTTGTAATAACCAATATTTGTTAATGCTAACCATATGCAAATAATAATTATATTGATAATTAATGCGCGCTAATTAAAATATCAATATATTCACAAGCATAATGAATCGATGTTAGTTCAACTAAGTCGTTGAACATACAACAAAGATGATCAAACATCGAATTACCATAAACATAACATAACATTAACATTTAATGATCATATTAGCAAATAATTAAACAATAATATATCATGTTGATTTTAAAATAAGAGTAGGTCGAATATCATTAACATGTATTCTGGATTCGACCTGTATTTTTGCATCTTTGACCCAATAAATTGGATGTTGTTTTCTAATAATTATTTTTGGTGTAATCGAATATTGTTGTTCTAATTTTTTCTTTATTCCATGAATTTTAATCAGTAGTGGATCATTGATTTCATAATGTGGATCTGGACGTTGTTTATCATAATTAATCTTGTATTGTCGTTGTCGATGAATAATATTATCACATGCGTGTTGTTGTATTATCAACAAATTTTTTTTCAATTGTACATATTAATCATTTGGTTTATTGAAAGTAAACGATGATGAAGGTTCATCAGTAGGTAAACGTGATTCTCGACCAAACTGTAGTTGAAATGATGAATAATTAGTCGTTGCATGGATGCCGATGTTGTAAGTAAATATCACTGGTGATAAGAATTCATCCCAATTGTTACCTTCTAGATCTTGAAGTTTGGCAATTTAAGGAACGAATGTCGCATTAAAACGTTCAATCATCTCATTACTTTATGGGTGATAAACACTTGAAAAGATATGATTGTAACCAATTAATTTTGCTATAGATTCCATAAGTTGATTTTTAAAATGAGTACCTTGATCAGATAATATAGCTAATGGTACACCATATTGACAAATATAATCATTAAATAATGTTTGAGCTGTGGTTTGTGCTGAACAATCAGGTAAAGCTATTACAGTCATCCATCTTGTAAAATAATCAGTAATACATAATACATATTGATTACCACGAGGTGTTGGTTTGAACGGACCACAATAATCAATACTTATTAATTGAAAGGGTCCCTCTGGAGTTGGAATTGGATTAAGTCGACCTGCTTTCTTTGTATGACTAATATTATGTTGTTGACAAGGTAAACAAGATTGAATATGTTGAATAATTGATTGTTTCATATTTGGCCACCAGAATTTATTTTTAATTTTTTTAAATATGTTCGTTGAATGCCAAAATGACCACTAACGGGATCATTATGGTATGAGTGCAGGAGGGAATTGATAATGGCTGAAGGTAAATAAATTACTTTCTTCTTCTTACTACTAGCAACATTCATTAATACCAATTTATATAATAAACCGTTCGTAACTACATAAGGATGTTTTGTTGGATCTTGCATAAGTTCTTTAATCTTCTTCTGAATATTTGAATCTTTTGACTGTTCAAGTTTAATTTGAGTTATATTAAAATTGTTAGACGTAATTAAGTGTGATGGAGATTTATTTGAATGTTCAATTTTGTCTTTACTTGACGACGGTGATATATCATTTACAGCGGGTGGTGTAATTTTTTCATTTTCATTTTGTTATTGTTTTATTTGTTTCATTTTTGAACGCGTAACAACAGCATCAATAATTGAAGACTGATAGACAGGAGCATGCACCGTCTCCGGTAGTTCCCCCTGAAATAACATGCTTATGCCATAATCCTCATCAAATATTTCTTCATCATTTTGTATTGGATGAGGAGATAAATAATCAGCTAAACAATTTTGTTGATCTTTAATATGAATAATTTTTTCGATATTATATTCTTGAAATAAAATAGAAATTCGATCTACTCATCGATTTTTCACCGATGAGTTCATCATTTTGCATAAAGGATAATGATCAGTATAAATTATAATAGATCTACCAAGTAGATAAGATCGCATTCGTTGAAAACATAACCATATGGCTAATGCTTTTAATTCAATATGATCATATCGTCGTTGAGTAGAAGATGTAACTTGAGAATGATAATATAAATTTTTTATTTCACCATTAATATTTTGTTGTAATGTACCACCAATACCAATTGCTGATGCATTCGTTGTTAATATAACAGGATAATTATCATCTGGAAAATCAAGAAATAATGGAGAAGTAATTAATAATTGTTTCAATTGTGAAAACGTTTGAGATTGAGAAGCACTCCATTCGAATTTGTGTCTATTTGTTTTTGTTAAGTTTTTTACAGCATGAATAGGTATAGGAATTGTTGCAAATTTGGGTATAAATTTACGATACCACGAAAGAGCACCGAGAAATTTATTTGTTTCAGATAATTTAGTAGGTTGTCGTAATTTAATAATCGCTTGAATTTTTTCATTGGTTGGTTTAACACCATGTTCAGATATCGTATGAGATAAATAATCGATTTGCTGATGAAAAATACTACATTTGACCGGGTTAAGTTGATAACTATGTTTGGATAAAGCAGATAATACTTGAATAAGTACTATTTGTTTTAATTTGGTAAATACATTTAATGATAAATAATAAAGAAAAGAATATCGAGCAAATCATTTTTTATTATTGAGACGTTTCGACAACTGCTGTTGTCTTCGTCAGTCAAAATAAAATGAAGTTACAAGAAAAAGAACAATTACATATATAATATGTACAATTTGTGATAATTGGATTAAAGCTAATTAGATAATAAAACGTTTTCTTATCTAATAAATTTGTTAAATTTTAGTTGCCAGCAAAAATGATCCATAGGGTCATCCAAAAACATTTAATTAATAACTTTTTTGCGAGTACATAATTCTATCAGGGCGTGGATGTGGATGTGGATGTGGGGTGTGGGTGTGTGAGCGTGGGTGTGAATGTGGACGTTGTTCACTTCTTCAACGCACACCCACACCCACACCCATCACTACTATCAACAAAGCTATTACCGACCACAACAATCGCGACTGTTGGGCTCCATCAATCAACTGAAACGTAAGCAAATTTTCAAGGAAAATCTCAGAATGATTCTTGCCCGTAATCATAATTCTCAATTAATGTTTAAATTAAAACTGAATCATATGAGCGATTGAACAGATGAAGAATCGGCAGCAATACGAGCAAAAATTGCCGTTGAACCGATTAATTAAACGCCAGTGAATAATGCAGTACAATGACAAATAAATAATGTACCAGATACTTATGATTGGAGAAATCAAACTCGAGTACCTAATGCAGTCATGCAAATAAAAAATCAACGTTATTGTGGTTCGTGTTACGCCTTTGCTTTGGTCGGTGCCTTGAAAAAAACTTATGCGCAAATCTACAATACTAGTGGTCCATTAAGTCCACAACAATTGATCGATTGCTCCTATGAAAATGGATGTGAAGGTGGTAGTTTCGTCGGTGTTCTCAATTATATCCATGACAATGGTGATCGACTCAATCTGGAAAAAGATTATCCATCAACACCAACAGGTGCTAAACAAGATAAATGTCAAAATTTTACCGGTCAAGTGTTAAGCTACAATGCAACCCATCGCCTTCAATATCGCCAATTATCGACAGGTAATGAAAATTACATGAAGCAAATTGTCTATGAGCAGGGTCCAATCTATATCTATTACAATGCCGGAAAGCGTGAAGGTAACGACACGGCTCTTCATCAAACATCGGCCAAATTCGATCATTATGGATATGGTATTTACGATGTTCCAGGTTGTCCGACCCATGAAAATATGAATCATGCTATGGTCATTATTGGTTATGGAACACAAAATGGAACGGATTATTGGTTGATGGAAAATTCCTGGGGCATCACTTGGGGTGATGAAGGCTTTATCAAAATTAAACGGGGTGCCAACATGTGTGGCCTAGCTACCTAGCCGTTTTATGTAGGATTGTTTTGAGACGGAGCAGCAGGAAAAAAGTTTTCGCCTTTGTAATCAAATGCTGCAAACGTTTCGCAATAAATCAATTGTTGAAATCATCTGTCAATAAGCAACATAGATTCAAGAAACTCGTATCCGACTAGTCCCACTAGTTGCGGTATGTAAGCAAAAAATTTCATGGATAATTCTGATGAAACAGTTTAATTGAATAGATCTTAAAAAAATAGAAAATAGTTACCTCGATGAAGCAAGTTTTTACAACAATCTTTACCATCGAACGGGCAGAGTTAAAGAAAACGAATCTCTGAAATACAGGATGAGTGGAGATGTCGGTGTTAGTGGTTGTGAGATGTGCATGTGCGAGTGTGTGAATATGCACATTCATTTGAGAGTAAAAGACTAGTATCACTGGTTTTTCTACATTGATTTATTAGCTTCATTTTGTCGAATATTCTGTTATACTATTATATATGTATATCAGTTTCGTACATTTCCAAGTACTCAATAGAAATACGAAAGACGTTATTTATCGAATTCTGTATGAGCCTATTTAGATAATCTACAAATAAATACTCTGAGTAAGCAATCAGGAAAGTGACTAAACCACAATTGAGCATCATGACGAAATAGTATCTAAGATTGCTTTCTTGTTAGAGAACAATGTAAATGTAGAACATTTCAGACTTTATTTTGCCATATTTCTGATGAACTATACACTTCGCTCTTCGAGATAGGATCATTTTGAGTGAATCTTTTTTGTATAACCATCTCGCACTACTGCTTCATACTTTCGAAGATCATTTTCTCATATAGCTTGACGTGTTCTGCCAGAAGATAAATGATTCGAGGTTGGTTACACCATCGAAAACTTGTTTCTAACTTTCTTTAGACGCACAATTTTGGTTGATTTCTTTCCAACAATTAAGAAAGCGGCATACTTTTAACTCTTGATTGAATTATATCACTGTATGAGAGAATTTTAATCTATTCTCGTTCGATAGTGATAATGGATCCAAGGAAAAGCTTTTTTTTTGGTTCTGTTTGGTAGTTTCTCTAAGTTTAGATATTTCTGTATAGAACTCGTATTTTGTAGATGAGTACAAAAAGAAGTTAGATTTTTATTTTTATATAAGAATTTAATGGAAGCTACTGCCATAGATTTGATTTCCAGGAACAATACTATTTAGGTGATCATCTAACCAAGAATGAAAGTTGCTGAAAGAGGAAAAAAGTAATAACTGTGTGTAATGCTATTTGATGAAATCAAACAAATCGGTAGTAATGTTGAACAATGGTTCAGATTATTTTTTTCGCTCATGGAAATGTGAGACAAATGCAAAGATTCAATCTTCGTTCAATAAGGCTGAATGCTTCAAAAAGGCTTGGATTCTGAATACTGCTACTGTGATATTAGCAACGCCTCAGACATATGAGATAAAACTTTTTCGATGCTTCTTCATTCTCATCAAACTGTTCAGTTATATTAAAGAAGAAATGAAATTGAAGTTTTTAAAGAAGTTTTACTAATAGGTTTTTCACACAGAATTGATTGAAAAAACAATTCCTAAACAAGATCTCGACAACGATCTGCTTTTTTCGTAATTTTCAAGAAAATATACTATTCAATCTGGTTTAATACATCAAAACGATGTGACAAAGCTTGCATAAAAAATTATTCGATTTTGCTATTCATTACCGAGCTATCATGGAAATTTTCCTTGTATATCTACTGCATACATTTATCGATAATATTCATGCAATCATAATATGATATTTAATTATGGAGATTATAGTACGTTACAAATTGATATAGAGTAGTTCAAGGATGCTAATGACATTATTGTTTAGCGTTCAGATCTAAACCACGATGAACGGACATTGGTACATGATTGTTTTCATAGTTGATGGACACCAGTTTGTTCAATTGATTTCAATAACACACGAATTAAAACTATTGTATTATAATGTTCGAAGCCTGGTGCTATTTCTTTAATTCCAATAAACGTTGACATCATATAAAATAAGACTATGCTCCTCCGGTAAACAAATCTAATTGAAAAAAATGAATAATTTTGTTCATACAATCGATAATATCGATGGATTGCGATATCAAGTCTTTTTGAGAAGCGCAAAATATCCAACGACAAAATGCGAGCTAAGAATAAAAAATGACGAACAAAACTAAGTCAACGGATGAAGAACGATATTGGGTTTGAACTTAGAGCTGGTATTTGTTATAAGTACTTCAAGGTCTTATCTATTGATTTATGCTGAAAACAACATTTTTTGTGCCGTCGAGATTTACAAAGCCCGTTTTTTTACAAAGCCTACTATCTTAAAAACAAACGTGTTTGTTTCTGACTATTTTCGGTACAGTGTGCCTTGATGTATTTTTAGTTGAAATGAGTCGAGCATATGCATAACATCATTAACAGCCTCTCTCCACTCATTACTAGCTATCTTGTTTTGTTTCATTTCTGTTTCTTTTTTTTAATTCTGTCTCTCTTTACGTGGAGAAAAGACGAAGCCTATGAAGCAAATAAATAAAATCATATGAAAATCATTCGTACTGAGTTATACAAATTACACTAGATTTCTTAGATAATCGATATGTCATGGGAAGAGTGTGGCTGTGAATGTGGATGTTGTTCATCTCTTCAACGCACACCCACACCCACACCCACACCCACTCACACCATTCTGATTAATTTCTTTGCCAAATAAGGTATGAAATGAGAAAAAAGATAGATGTCGGTAGTTGCCATTGTACATGTTTCATATAGATCTAATTGGCTCTACCTGTTATTTGACTCTAAGTGAATCATTGTCGGAAGATGGGTGCATTATCGTGCAACTTTAATATCTTTTCGTCTGATACAATTTTGCTCTCACATTTCAAACAAGTCAACAACAAATATTGGTGATAGAGATTATATTTCTCACGTGTTTTTTTCATGTCGCGTCAATATTTCGACGATCCGTATGGATCATCGCGTCGTCGCGTAACCATTCCATCCCATCAACCATCGGATAGTTCATCTCGACGAAATGTACCTCCAACATCGAGAGATTATGCTTTTCCATCTACCATTCAAATCAATCGAGAGAGAAATCCTCCGCCTCCTCCGCCCCATCATTATCGTGGAGAATATTCTCATTCCGATGGATATACAAATTCGACAAGATCAGCATCCAATGGAATGAATGTAAGTCAGAGATTTTTTATTGATAAAACAAATCTTCAATGATTTAAATATTAGAATTCATCGAATGATCCACCACATCGACGATATCAATTAGAGGCTCCTTCTACTCATTCACATGTACGATATCCTCAATGGCATCATGACAATCATCAGGATCTTTCTTCTTCATCTGATGATCATTATTTTAAAAGTCAACAACCACCGTCAAACCATTCCTCGGCTTTCCCATCATATCGTTATGATCAAGATTATCCAAGATATGAAAGAAATTCTGATCAATACGATCGAAGATATCACCAACAAGAAACTTATCCCTCTCAATCCTATCCATTACATTCGTAAATAAAATTTATTTTTGCATCGTTTCTGTTACTTTTGATGTCTTCTAGAAATCATCGATCGGTAGACGTTTCTTCAACACGTCAACATTCGAATCCCGTTCAATCTTCTGATCATCCTTCATCTTCTTCGCATACTCTTCCAATCCATCGGTCTTCTGATCCTCCAATGTCATCCTTTCCACAACCATCTAGTTCAATGCAACTTCATCATCCGGCTTCTCTTCTAACTCATTTCCTTCAGTTCGTATCTCAAGGAATGTTTCTTTCGAACGAAAACGTTTCTCTTCTAGAAATCTTTTTGGCGGGCATAGTCCATCATTCAATGATAATGATGATGATTATCATTCACCTCTAGCTCCAATCGATCTAATTGCTTTTGCATTGATGATGCAAAGACCTAATGTTCTTGCTGTTCCTGCTACTCTTCATATTCACTTGGGTGTAAGTTCTTCATTTGAATCTATCTAATCGATCTGATTCTTTCTAGGATCTATTCGATTTACTTGCTCATGATGAAACACCTTCCATTGGTCTATCTGACAGTGATATTGAACGTATACCAACGACGACCTATCGAAAAACAAGTAAATCGAAATCTACTGATGATAAGTGTGCAATTTGTTTAAGTGAATATAAAACCGGTGATACTGTGAAAGTTTTACGATGTAAACATTTCTTTCATCCTGAATGTATTGATCCATGGCTAAAGGTATTCGATGAAGAAATTCCTCCGTGTAATTCAGTTTGATTTTCTTTTTTCTAGACTTCAAATCAATGTCCAATCTGTCGTGGTACACAAACTAACTAATTGGAAATTTTCATATATTTATCAGCGATTGATTTATCATGAACTAGTTTTTATCTTTTTTTTCTAATCGGTAGTTGACTAAATATCTTTTAAATCGGAATAATTTAAAATTTCTCTTTTGAAACAATTAATCACAATCCAGAATCAAAATGTTCGTCTGAATGTTTTAACCAATAAAGAATCGATCGAAATTCTTCTTCAAAGATTTCATTCGATGTTTCAGTAAATTCCACCAATAATTACCAATTTTTATCACCAACTTTAGTGGGAATTGAACAGCCGAGCATTGAAATCGATAGAGCTCATCGAGGTCCATCTGAAAACGAGGTTTTCATTCACTTAGATAGTTGCCAAGCGAATCATGATGGTTTTTTCATGGACCATAGTGAGTTTTACTAGTATTTAGTACTTTTGGTCCTCATATTTAGGTAGAATTGAAAAGGTGAAAATGGGAATCGATAACGCTCGTCGAATTCTACTTAGTATTATCATCAGTTTGTAGATTCTCTATGTTTATGCAAATCACGACAGGTTTTTCAAAATTATCCTGCATTTTCGGTGGATTATTTTCACAGCAATTCAGGGTTTTCTCATGAAAATCTTCACCAATTTTGAGAGGGTGGGTGTGGGGATAAAGCGTAGATCTTCTGTCTCTTAATTAACACTTCCACACATACCCTCATCCACACATACAAAGACACATCCAGAGAAACACTCACCCACACCGACATCCACAACCACCAAATTCAAATCTAAATACCGTTTTATTTTCTATGTTGAACAGCAAAGACTCGAATTGGAACGTGAGTTCGAATCGAAATTTATTTGTCATTTTTACACGCGCAACAGTAAACTGTCAAATAGTGGTTTCGTGTGTTGTTCCATTTATATTAGAAATCGAGTAAGACTGTTGTTCGTTGTTTTCTTGGATTTATCTGGTTGGACTATTGAGCATATTCGATTTGTAAATTGCTTCAGTCCAAATACCAAGTTTGTTATAAAGTTGCTCGAGCATAGCTTCTACTTGAAGTAGTGCGCTGTCATATTCTGCACTAGTATAAGTCTTGGTGCTGCCTCTATCTTTGTGTTTGAATCCCTTGTCTTTCTTTTTTCCGTAATCTAATGCTAAAAAATCAACATAAACTTTATGCTTACACATTTGATTAACTGTTTCTTTGAATGGGTCAGTATAATCAGTATCGTAGATACTGCAGTCGCGAGTATTGTTGAATATGTCATACAACATAGTCATGTGTTTTACGGCAAATCTTACGAGGATTTCCTTTAGAGTGCCAAAAAGTATAGCATTTCCATTGTAGTATGGATCACTCGGGCTGATGTGAACGACCATATTGTCAATAGTATCCGCTTGTGGAAGTGCTATTGTACGAAAGAAGTCTTCTTTAGTATGAGGATTGTTTTCCAAACGTTTTCTTCTCTCCTCGGAGTCAACTTTTTTGTTTTTTAACTCAAAAAAATTAACAATAATATCTTGGTGAATATTTAGCACATCACTATTAATCACATGTTCCCCTTGCGCACTTCGTTTTCTATTAGTTGGTCTGCGCTTCTCCATTTCTATTTGTGTCTGTATTTCGTTCACTTTTTCTTGCACATAATGCCGAATTGCCGCTACCGCATCGTCACCAATTTTCCCGACAATCTTGTTTACTTCTGCTTGACTGTATTCTGCTGTTGACATTTTTTGATTTTCTAAAGAACAGACAACTACAAAAATTGATTACAAGCACAGAGGAAAAGATGATTAGAATGCGGGCGTGAGTAAGGATTCTGTGAAAATCAAATATGACATCTATGCAACATCCAATATTCCAATCTGGTTCTAAGTTTGATTTCTATCACTGTCTGCAGTAGAAGCCTAACAGCCAGAGAGAAGAAGGAATAAGGACTCATGTATAAATCAAAATAACCACACATGCCATCATGAAGACGAAACTAACAACAATTCATCATTAATATTTACGCGTTGAAGGAAAAGAAAATCTAAAATACAAGTCCAAATAGGTTGTGCATCCCTCTTGATATGATGTTTATGCTCTTTTTCAGTGGAAGCTCTATACTCGTCAGAGAGAGCAGTTACCGGGATAAAAACCATCAAAAGAGTATGTTACAAGAAAAGAAAAAAACAACTCACTTGTCAATATTTACCTGCAGGAAGAAAAAATGAAATCGAAATGAATGTTGAAATAGGCTTTGCAGCCTCTATTTACATGCTTCCCTCTCGTTCTTTTTAACAAAATTCCTAATGCCTATAGAGAGAGTAGTTGCTGAAGTAGACACCACAAAAACAAAATGTTCCTGATAAAAAAAGAGCAGATAATTTGCTGCCCTTAAAATATACTTAGGAAAAGACCAAATCGACAAAAGGAATTTGTGACTGTCATGTCACGTGCACAAGATGTGTGGGTGTCGGTGGGTGTGGGATGTGGGTGTTGATGTCTGGATGAGTGGGTGAGTGTGGGTGTGCGTTGAAGAGGTGAACAACATCTACATTCACATCCACACCCACAACCACACCCTACCATATGATCACGATAAAAAATAAAAGATGATTTTTTATTCGAATTCGAATTGAGACTATGATATCAAAGTTCTATGGCAGAAAGGCAGAAATTAGATCTTTTCAAGTTACATTTTCGATGCAGTCAAACATGTTATATGTGTTGTCTAATTTGAGTTCGAATATTAATGAAGCTGCCGAAGCTAAATACCCATTAGAAAATAAATGAAAACAAATTCGAACCAGCATCGCATTAGCCAAAAAGTCAAAGTTTCAGTTTTATCTAAATGTTAAATTACAATTCATGTAAAGACTATTCTGTTCATGACTTGAAGGGAGGCTTCAGAGGATTCTGAAAGGATTCCAAGAAGATTCTGAGAGGGTCTTCAGAGGATAGTGGGAGGATATTTTGGGGATCTCGATTGGATCTATAGGAGATCCAGAAAATCTAAAGTAAATTTTCAGGTAGCCTCCAAAGAGTCTGGAACAATCTCTTCGAGTCTCTCAGTGATTTTACAGTGGGCCCTGCGTGACTCTAGGAGATTATCTGCACAGCTTCATCAAAAGATGATAGGTGTGGTTGGATGTTTGAAGGTACGGTTCTTCTCATCAATACCACGACTCTGTCCAAAAAAACCTGCTGCCCACATCACTGACGTTTTATTTCAAAGTTGCGGTGTTGAAGGGGAGGGAGGGTGCGAAGCTCTTCCGAAGATCCGCGTTCCATGCTCGTTTCTATGTGCACAATAATTGCAACTATGGCTGTCATTTTAACATTAGTATTCAGGGGAAGCTACATCCTTTTAATTTGCAGTAATGATTAGGACTAATGTTCAACATTACTCGGATTCCAGCTAATCGATACCCAGATATAACGATTACGTCAGCATTATTTTTATTTCTAAGTGATCTAATCAGTCTTTTTTTTTGCAAACCTATCTGAAAATGCAACTTACCTCACTTCAGTATGTCCTTGATCTTGCTACCTATTTCTGTTCATCCACTATTCTGTCACCAGAATCGAAGCGTTTTAAATGCTTCCTATAGAGATCGAGCTGTTGTTTTAAGGATGTGAGGAGCAGTTTGCAACGTGTCAAGTGGATGCTATACCATTCTATTCGTACTCCTAGCATCGCAATTGATGCATCTCTAGTGATGCCTGAAGTATCTAAGAGAATTGCAGTAGTATTAAAAAAAAATTTCGAAGGAATTATAAATTACAATTTAAACTATCATTCGAATACAACTTTATCTTTTGCTCTTTCGTCGCAGTTATATGATAGCCTGGTCTCAATTTGAATGTGGCTTAAACTTTATCTTTTGCTTTTTGTTGCAATTATACGACAGCCTAGTCTCAATTCGAATATGGATTAAACTTTATCGTTTGCTTTTCTGCCATAGTTATATGACAGTCTAGTCTCAATTCAAATATAGATTAAACTTTACCTTTTTGCTTTGGCTAATGGGAAAGGGATATGTCTTTGAAAATTTCAATTATCTTCGAACTCCGATTAGGCAGCTACTCCATAACTTATACCAAGAACCATACCTATTTGTTATTGCGTTGCTGATAACGAACACATACAACATCGTGTGGTTTTCGTCATAATAGATAAAGAAATCTGCCCGAATCCAATATATAAGATCAATGAAAAGAGTATAGCAACAAAATCTCTTCATATGATTAACAACTAGGAAATTTCGTGTATAGAAAACTGGATCCCGATGATATAATGAATAATAATCATTTATGACGTTATATATCAAGTGTGGAAAGCATAATATACATTTCTCTGCCTTGGTAGTACAAATTGTACCGAATAATGAACAAAACCTTTCAATAGTCTCAAGTGCTACGAAAAATAGGTGGTAAAACAGTCAATTTTCGAGAGACTCAAAGTGATCCACATCACATTCAGTTCGCCTGCTGTCAGCGTTGTGATTACTACAAAAGTAAACAAGCGATCACCAAACTTATCGAAAGTGATTTAACAATAGAGAAATTAAGTACTTCTTACTTTCGAGGAATTCGATGATTAGTTTGGAAAAAGGTATAAAGCAATGTTTCAGAAGTTGAATTATTATGGCTAATTACGGTCAATGAAAATTCTTTTTTTGTAGTCCCAATACTTACAGATGGGTCGGTTACGATCAGTATAGAGTTCGTCATCTACTAACACATCATATAGTAGTCATAAATATTGTCGATCATGTGTAGCTAGGTTTACTTTGTCTAAACCGTTTCAAAGCCTCATATTGAGCTTTATAATCAAGGGTATTATTTGATTTAAATAATATCTTCCAGGATATCTTTCAAGATACCTCTAAAAGTACTGTGTTATGCGTGCATGCTCATTTCTATAAACTTCATTACTTATTAAAACTTATTTTCTGATCAATATGACCGTTTTACTCATCAAGATGTATTAGTAGTGCTCCACTTTGTGTAAATTTTGTGGAACCATGAAGCCAATCGTTTCTTTTCATATTTATCTTAATACAGTTCGCCGAAAAAGCTGTTAAGTTAGACTAACTTTTCGTGATTCCAAGCGGTTTCAATGGTTACAAGTGAATTCGATTGGTTTCACTGAGCCTGAGTGCATTTTGAACCCATGTTGACTTAGAGACTTCGGAATTAACTCTTTTTACCCTTACAAAATACTGAGTACATTCAGTTGAATCTATATCTAGAAGTTAACATTGATCCCAATACATTGCTTCAGCTCGCATTTTTAATACACCAAATCAAATGATCTTATTTTTTTCAATTTAAACATAAGTTCACTAGAGGATTTTATTTGAAATGTTGAAAACCAAAAATCTAAATTTCTCAAAGAGCGCCTTACAAGGATAGTAATGCGGCCAGAGGCAGATCCTCTCTTAACGGACACCTTAACGTTATTGTGACACCGATGTCAATAGATAATCTCTTAACAAAGAAGTAAAACAAGATTGAAGAGCGGTTTACAAAACAGACTGTTGGCTGATAAGGTATGTATTCTTCATTTTGTCAGACACGACTGAAAGCTTGTCAACGCAATCCTGAACGGAGTTAAAATATGAAATTCACATATGATTTGTCTTAGGATCACTGAGCAGATTGTATAAGTGTAAAAATCTCTTTCGTCATTAAAAGTAGCTCTAATCGAATGCTTCTGTCTATCTATTTTATTTAAATATTTTTTGCATTTTCTGTTTGTCTAGGTGATTTTCTTTCTTCTTCAATTGTCACCGTACTGCTGTAGATCATTTTCTGTTTTCGGAATATTAAATACCATCAGCGTCTATAAGTAGGGGATGATCTGTAAAGGAAAGGAGGGAAGCAAAAAAACTTTCGGATACAAATTTACGCTCACCATTTCTCACAATGAGTTCCACAAAATGAGTGTTGAAGTTTAAAGCGAGGGAAGCGAACTTTCTCCCCCATCCTGTTCCACAGGCCGTGACGGATATGAAGACATGCCACCATGGTTTTTATCGAACTTTCGACTATAGTTTTTGAATAATCGAGTTTACGGTTTTTGAAGTTTCGGACACCAAAATTTTCGATTTTTGCATTTTGTATCAATTTGATATACTGAAATTTCAGAAATTTATTTTTACTGTCGAGAAAACTTCTTAACATGTTCCATCATTTGGAACTCATATTTTAGGGATTATACGAAGTATCAAAAAGAATAGTTTTCCCCTAAAACGATTCATGCCCATGCACCTTCCACAGAGAGCAATGTCCGTTTCATTACGGTTTTGGTTGATGCTCACGGCTTTCTTGAAAAATTCGAATAAGTGAGTTTTGAGCTGAAATTTTCTCTGCAATCAGCTCTAATATCTATATATTTTGACAAAGAGAACGGTTTTTGGCTGTTGAATATTTTGGAGATAGAACACTTGTCTGAGCTGACACTGCTAGATCTTTCTTATAGCTATTAGTGCTAATTGCGGAGAAAATTTCAGTTCAAAATTCACTCATTCGAATTTTTCAAGAAAGCCATGAGCATCAACCAAAACCGTAATGAAACGAATATTACTTTCCGCAGAAAGCGCATGAGCACAAACCCTTTTACCTCATATAATTCCTAAAATACGAGTTCAAAACGATGGAATATCTCCAGAAATTTCCTTCTGAGACGTTTTTTGCATGTTCATTGTTTTATTCTACCAAATTGATGTTATTCTAGATTTGAGATACTCAAAAAAAAAGGAAAACGAAAACACATATTTTCGTGCTACTCGTTTGGCATCATGCTCTGTTTATTTGTGCAAAATGCAATGCATTCAATTAAAATGAACTGGAAATTTCATGTGAATACTTTATTTTATATTATTAGTTCATGCCTTTTTGTCTTAGGCTCAATCTTTTTCCTTCCTTACTTTTCGAAGATCGAAACATTTTACAAAGCGGCTGTATTGAATTATTTCTTTGGTTCGGTTCTAATCTTTCTTGGCTCACTACAGGAACTAATCACCAATTTTCAAAGTGTTTCTTTTAACAATAATTGCTCACTTCCTACAGACACTAAGTCAGTCGACATAGATTCAGCAGTATCATTCTGTCGAAATACACTCGGAATTGTTGATGGTCTCTTATTTACGATTGGTTCAATGGCGTTTTGGCCTGCATTCGGTAGATATGGTTTCATTCTCGGAAACTGGATGTTTTTCTGTGGTTCAAGTCTAGGAGCAGTGAGTAATACATGGCTTCTGATCCGATTACAATTGAAATCGGCAGAATTTACAATAATGAAGCTATTAAATCTCCTATCATTACTTGGTTTAATTGGATTTCTAATTGGTGTTGTACTTTTTTTAGTTAATGACCACTACGAAGTCGAAGCTAGTTTTGCTTTTCTGGGGGGTTCAATCGCATTTTTGCTATCATCAATCCTTATATATATGTTGTAAAGATATTCAATATGAATGAGTGATCACAATAAAAAGAATATTCATCGTGTACATTGTTTTTTTTTGCTTGTATCCACTGTATTATTCTCAATAAATAGGTTAACAAAGCTAGTTAGCATACTGGAAAACAATTTAGATTGAAGTAAGCCATGCCAAAGATAATCTCCATGATTACTGAAATATATTTCGATTGATAATCATAAAGGTATTGATCAGTAAGATTTTTTATTGATAAAAACTGTAAGCATGGATAAGATGTGTCATTACTCAGTGAACAGCAATTGAAAGTATCACTCAATTTATTCTGTTATTTGACAATTCCGCAATGCGTATCGATCGAACTATTTGGGAATATCTTATGTCTTTTCACTGGATGTTCTCATGTGGGAAGTATTTTCTAGTAGTCAAACTTTCTTCAAAACAATTCAAATAAGGCAATCACCATCCAAGATATGCCTGTGGACGCATTCATATGGGTGTGGATGCAGATGTGATAAGCTGTCATGATAGGTGTTTCGATGTTGCTTAAGGATTTCATGAGGTGCCAATAAATTCTATATAATTTTATGAAGAATTACAAAAATGATAATTTATTGTTATAGAATGTGAATTTTAATAGTTGATGTAATTTTTATGTAGTTTTAAGGTACTGAACAAGTTTTTTAGTGTAGTGAGCAGTCTTTTTGTCGTCAGATTTTAGTTGATCTCCTATGATTAATCATGTTTTATGAGCTTTGCGGCTTTGAGAGTTCCGGATATTTTAGGGTTGATCAGAGTCAATGTTTTTTATTCAAATTTTTAGGAAATGCTCATAACCTACGGCGCGGAAGTCTTGGCACAAATTTGTTTTTCTTATATCTTTATTAGCAAAAGCTTTACTATTTGACAAATAATATCAAAAGAAAGTACAAACAGAGATGTTCTAAAAATCAAAATGAACAAGCTACATATGGTCCTTTATTAGCGATTTTTCGAATTTGTTTTACGATAGATGAAAACATGACTTGTCCAGACTTCATATTGTTTTCTTTCAGCTTTTGAGTTATTCTTGTTTTCAACTGGTCAATAGTTTTTGCTTCTCAACCATTAGTGTATATTACTTTACGTTAACTGAGGACACTGCATCAACTAGTCGTGGGTTCTATACATCTGATCCAAACACCGCACCACAAGATGTGAAATTCAAGCGGGTTCAAAAATATTCTACTAAGCTTTTCGTTTGGATTGCTGTATCTCAAAAAAGTGTCTTAGAACCATTTTTTCAGAACAAAAGCGAGAAATCAATAAAACTACATATCTCACGCATTGTATTAAGGAACGTTTAATACCTTGTAATAAATAGCTGTCACAAGGCCGACAGAATTTTATTCTAGTCTGATTTGGCAACAAGCCATTATGCATCATGTGTAATTGAGTTTTTAGAAGAACACAATATTGATGTAGTGCCAAAAGGAAAGAATCCTCAAAACTGCTCTCAGGCACGTCCTACTGAAACAATTTGGTGGATTTTGGATGATAAAGTATATACTAATGGTTAAGAAGCAAAAACTGTTGACCAGTTGAAAACAAGAATAACTCAAAAGCTGAAAGAAATCAATATGAAGTCTGTACAAGTCATGTTTTCATCTATCGTAGAACAAATTCGAAAAATCGCTAATAAAGGACCATATGTAGCTTGTTCATTTTGATTTTTAGAACATCTCTGTTTGTACTTTCTTTTGATATTATTTGTCAAATAGTAAAGCTTTTGCTAATAAAGATATAAGAAAAACAAATTTGTGCCAAGACTTCCGCGCCGTAGATTATTGTAGATGTAATAGATGTGTACAAAGGGATTATTTGTCAGTTAAATCAATGTTTAGAGCGAATAGTCAGAAGCCAAATATAAAAAAGAGAGCGCAAGTAAAAAGTTAAAAGAAAAAAACTTCTGTGCTAAATGCATAAATAAATAAGTCAGATCGTTTATCTGACAATTGATTAATCTTAGAATGAAACTACCGTTTGTTAGAGATTTTTCAATTAATGTATTTTGTATTAGTGCTTAATAAAATTGAAAAAAGACATACAAGTTTCATATTTCGGCCACAAAGAAATTGCGCTGACAAGCTCTATAACATACTGCCGAATATCAGGACGCATATAAAATATTTGAATGCGTCCATGATCTCAATTACTAGTGACGTAAAATTGGTTCATGACTATGATGACGAAAATACTCCATGATTAGTTTTTAGACATTGATGTATATATCATTTGTTCATATAACAATATAATGATCTATGTTATTTAGTTTAACATTTAAAAATGGTAATTTCTTGATAAAAACTATTCATTTTGCAAGGATTTCCCGATCATTCTCTCCTATCATTACAATGCAAAAAATAAAGATTCCTATTGATAAGTAGTATATGTTGAAGTCGATAGTCCTTTAAACCATGTGTCGAGAAAGAGATACTATTCAAAATAGTTAGAAAAAAAAATTATTTATTTACGTAAGTATACCGACTTTAACGGCCTATCAATGAATGATCCAATTGAAATGTCAAACTCATTAATATTTAATGTCGAAAAAAATGATCTTACAAGGTTTACACACTTGAGAAATAAGACAAAATCATAATTATAAAATATATAGCATACATGGGAAAGAAAAATAGGAAAAAGAAGCGACTGTTAACATCAACAAAAGTACTGTCAGCATATTAACAACAAAAGAAAGAAAACAAAGTCACCGTTTGATCTTGCATAAAGAAAAAAAAATGAAAGAACTTTCAGATATTAATAGACTACGCTAATCAAAGAAAAAAAAAAGGTTTTTAAAATGAACTAATTCTATTCAATTCAAATTAACATGCACAATTTTATCATATGTTCGATGAATGAAGTAATTGATTGAGACGGATCCGATTATCAATCATAGACTTGAGCAAACGGTCATGTTCTTGTTCAATAGCAATTAGTGAGCGTGATCGTCTATAAAAACAAAAATTCAATATAAAAAAGAAACGTTTGTATATCAAATGTAAAAAAAAAAATTACGCCATTTGTTGTAATGCTGCTGCCATTGGTGTTAAAGAACTCGATGTATTTCGTTCTTCTGCGACGGGCGTTGTCACATTTTCAGAATCCTTTTAAAAAAAAATATTCGTGATTACTTATAAAATAATAGAGATTAAACGTCATTCGTCATCTACTAATCATAATCAATATTGATTTTATTAATCTTATCTGCAATTCTTAGATTTAACAATAAATTTTGATCCTTTCATGCAATATTGTTTTCTCACATGTTTCTCTATTGGTCGAGACTGATATTCATAATATACACTCTAGACATCCAGGTCTACTCTATGCTAGAAGTTCAGAATTTTACTTATTATTGTTACAGAGATACAAGCGATGTCAAAATCCTCAAGATTTTTGAATGATTTTCGAAACCATTCGATAACCCACTCATTATGAATAACGTTTGGTTTTCTGCATATAATTCTGCCGTTCTATAATTTGCTCACACTACTATGAGTGGGAAAAAAAATCATACAATATTTCTTTTAAAAACCTCTTACGTCACTATTCTAAATTTGCACAATTAGATTAACTTCTCAGATTCACCACGGTTCTGGCTGTTGGACTTGTAGACACTCAGAGCGAGTGCAAACTGACACGACTTTACAATCGTCCTAAAGAAGCGACCGCTGTCACAATCATAGCAGCAGCGCCACCATGGACATCGCTGATTGTAATGTGTAGAAACAGCAAAACATACGAAACAATTATATGAAAAAACATTGACAAGCGTATTGATTCCGAAATAGATGATGCGAAATGTATTCTTCTGGTTAATTTTTTTTTAATATCTCAGTGCATGAATATTTTTAAACTCTTAGAGAAATGTTAGATTTCAGTCACAATCATCACCCTTGACTATTGTGAGCGTGCTCAAATTGCCTGTATCACTCACATCAGCTTTTGTTACTTAGTTTTCTAGTTTGATTATTTATTGAAATCGATTTCTTCAAGACTGAAAATATTAGTTTAATAGAGAAGCTATTAAAAAACTTGATAAAAAAGAAAGAGTAAACGGTTTGAACCGTCGAATTTTTAATGAACTACGGTCAATCATCGATTTTGATGAAAAATTGACGACGTGAGTTGAGAATATATGGGATGCCATTAAGAAAAGACTGAGAAGTAAACAATTTGACAAAGAATTAGAATTAGAAAATCATAAATCTCATTTCGAGCAGTACCTTTCATATTACATTATTAATAAAATGTCAAAAAAGATTTCAAATATTTTAATGACTTTGATTTCATTTGTACGTCTAGAACAATAACAAGCAAAAAACTAAAGTTCTAGAATAGAGTAGATCTAGACGTCTAGTGTGTGTGTATTGTAAGATTTCTATCAAATGGAATATGCACCGAGTTAGTTTTGCTAAAAATTGCAAGAAGATGACGACTCTAAGACAATAATCTGGTTTTGATAATAAAGACACAGTGAAAGTTCTTAACAATTAATGCATATGTGCAAACTTCTGTTTAACATAGAAAAAAAAAAAGTTTTCTTTCCATCAATTCATTCTCATACGTTGAAGGTCACATACAAAGAAAAAGAGAATTAAATACTCTAATCAGTGTAAATTTACCGTATCTTCAACTGCTGGTGATGTTTCAACCGGTAAAAATAATCCAATTGTTTTACTAAAAAACAAAAAAAAACCAAAATCAATAACGTTTCTATTAATAATCATGTAAAAAGTCGAAAGAAGAAATTTATCAAAGCAAAGTTGAATAAAGTAACAAATGATCTGCAATTGTGCATCACTCTTTGTAAAAACATCTAACCTGATTGTCTTGAGTATTATATCATATAGTTGTCGAAAAATTGAATAATTACTGAAGAAGGAGGAGAAGAAGAATAAAAACGTATATTCAAATAACCAATATAGAAATGAACTATTCT
>CAJNOL010000558.1:83659-102987 GCA_905250125.1 Rotaria sordida | reverse complement strand
AAACAATCAATCATAATCGTTAGCACTCAAAATTAGAAAAGATCTGATCAAAAAAACGCCAATTTTTTCACCCTCTGGAGTATCCCAACAACCTTGATGTCGATTTATTAAGATCTCGTTTCTTGAAAATACCTTACAGACCAGAGGCAGAGCGAGATTAATTAACATGTCGCATATACTCAATACGATGCAGTTCGACTACTATCGAAAGAGAGTTGTCAATCAAAGAAGATCTCATTTAGGTCCCACAACTGTTCATAATATTTTATTTCTTCCGTTCGATAAAGAATAACAAAGTAAAAGATTGATTGATTTCGAACGTTATCGTTTTTTGCAAAATGTAGTCAAATAAATCATATGATCAAAAGATACAAAGCATCTTATAAAGACGGTGACAACACACTGAAGAAAAAAATCAAGGTCGGAGCGAAGTGGGGAAACAAAATATTCTCCATGTTTTGACCTTTGTCAAGGACCATGACAGACCGTATATCAATAACGTTTTGTTCTAATATTTTAAACTACTTTCTTATTGTGTATTAGAAGTAAAAGATTAGCAATAGCAGTTATATCATTTTGCACTAACAACTTTTTTTTCTCAAAAGAAACAAACTTAAACATACGGCTTTAATGAATAGATAACATGCTCGTTCAAGATCAGTTCTTGAATCACTATCCAATTCTGATTTATCACATATTTGATCTAGAATAATTCATTTAAATAAAGATTAAAAAAAAAATAAAATAAAAATTTATTTTCTATACCAAGTGCATTTTGTAATGAACGTTCATTTGAATCTTCTAAATATTCACAAATACCTAATAATAATATTCGTAATTTATCCTAAATATAGATCATTTATTTTTGAAATTTTTTTATTGATATGAAACAAAAATATTACAATTGTCAAAACTTCTGTTTCATTTTTTTCATCGATTAAATCCATCCATTGACCAAGAAGCTAAAACAATAGAAGAAAAAAAATTCAAATCAATTAAAATTATTTTTCATTTTTATAAATATATTTTATACATCTTCTCTACTATCATTATCTCGTAAAATATGCATTAATTCTGATCGACGACGATCATCAATTGATATTTGTGCTTCAAGACCGCGTGCTGGTCTAGAATTAAGCAAAAAAAAAAAGAAAAAGAATTCATTTATTCTATTAGATTAAATAAAATTATTATTTCATACTCAAGTACACCTGGTTCTTCACTAACACTTCGATGATACGTCTCAGGAGGATTCGATACATGTATTCCACTAGTTAATTCAATGAAAAATTGCATAATATAAATATTTTATTAAAAAAAAATTTGTTACCTATCATGTGTTTTTTCTCCACTATCTAGAAAAATAGTTTAAATAAATAGTTATGATTTAGATGAATCAAATCAAACATACTTCCATTAGGTTCTCGTGATGATACAGGTTTTGTTCTAAATTTAGTTTATT
The DNA here is from genome assembly GCA_905250125.1 of Rotaria sordida. NCBI lineage: Eukaryota > Metazoa > Rotifera > Eurotatoria > Philodinida > Philodinidae > Rotaria > Rotaria sordida. The sequence goes on along the minus strand of CAJNOL010000558.1, from coordinate 101,525 downwards.
GATTTTTTTTATATGTTGATTGATTAAATAATTTCTTTTAAATAAGAAAAAAAAAAAGAATGAAACATACTTAAAAAATGGATGATTTAATAGATCTTTAGCTGATGGACGTTTTTGAGTAGGTTCAAAACATCTAAAAAAAATCAAAAATGAAAATTTAATTATAAAACATCATAGATCTATTTACTTGGCTAGAAAATCTTTTGCTGTGTCTGATAATTCTTGTGGAATATCTGGTGGTTGTCGTTCATTACCAAGTTTCAATAATAATGCACCCGTATTAACAACTAATAAAAACAAAAATGTTTATCAATAGAAGAAAAAAAATCTATTTATTATTTACTTTTATGAAATGGCATTTTACCCGTTGCCATTTCAATAACTGTACATCCAACACTCCAGATATCAACCTAAATAAAAATTATTAGAATTGGATATTTTATTTAATGTCTTACTTCAGGTCCATAACCCATTGGAGGTACAAGTACAACATCAGGACTCATATATTGAAGAGTACCTAATTATAAAAAATCATTCTTCAGAATATCAAAAAAGAGAAAAAAATCTCTTACCAACACTATCTTCTGTACAAAGTTGAAGACCAGCAAGACGTTTTGATGTACCAAAATCAGCAATTTTTATTTCTCTTCAAAAATTAAATAACCAATTATTTTATAGAAAGAGAAAAATATTTTGCAAAATTTTACCCTCTTGAATTAACAAGAATATTAGCTGATTTAATATCTCGATGTAAAATATGATTTTCATGTAAATATTGTAAACCTTCTAAAAGTTGTCGAGTATAATTTCTAATAACTGGCTCTTGAAATTGTCCAAATTTTGAAAGATGTTGTGAAAGACTACCACTAGAATATCAACAAAAATCAACAATATTTCAAAGAATTTTTTTTTATTAATTAACCCATCAACATATTCCATAATAATTTGAAAGAAAGGTTGTTTTTTTGAGCGATCGATTGCTGAACCATAATAAGTTACAACTTGATAGAAAAAATAAAAAGAAGAAATTGTTTATTTCATATAAAAACAAAACAAAAAAAAAAACTAAACAAACTGTTTTTATGACTAAGTGTTGATAAAATTTTGATTTCATTTTCTAATACATCTGTATATACTGGATTTCTCATAGGAATTTCTTTGACAGCAAATTTCTTCATTGTATAACGATCATGTGCAACATAAACTTTTCCATATGTACCTTGACCAAGTGCAGTACGTTGTTCATGTGGATCACGATCAAAAACAAGCTAAAAAAATATTTTTTTCAAAAAATTGTATTTTCTTCTTATAATTTTTATTCATATAGAAACAAAATTTATCTATGAATGATAGATCTATTCGTTCTCTAACGGACTTGATCTAATTCATTATACATCAAAATATACTCTGAAAGACATAGAAATCAATATTCTTCAGAAGAGAATCAGTTAACCCGACCTTTAGATCAGCATCACGGTGTGAGAACCCTCTGAAGAGCTGTGATTCATGTTCTTCTCTGTGTATACAGTGAAGTGGGTGTTAGTAATATCTTCAGTCACACCAGCGCTCGAACCTAAAGTTTATCTTCGGTCATTCTAATATGAATGTCTTTCATTCGAATTGAGAAAAAAAATTTAACTTTGGTTTTGTGATTATGTATTATTATCAATTATTATGATAGAAAACTTCAGAAACAAAGTCTAAAAAAGATAATCTGCGTAATCCATGAAATCTCTCAAGCAAATAATTAATCGTTCGTAGCAACTTTTTCTATTCGAATGAAAGAAAAAAGGAAATAACTTTAATCATTTTTTTTTCTTGTTTTGTGTAATTTCCGATACATTGTTTCTCTAGTTTGTTGTTCGGAAATTAGAAATTACTAATTAAATTTATTCAGAACATATATATATGATCATTTGTTATGAATTAATCTTAATCACTTACATCAAATTTTGGTTCAGCTTCAGAAATACTTGTTTGTAATCGATATTTTGACATTTTTTCATTGAATCTATATTTTAAAATTATTTATTTTCTTTTCATTTAATAGTCACAAAAAATTCTGCTATCAGGTAAAAAGTACTTTAATTTTAATCCTTTAGTCTTCGAATTTAACTACAAATAGAGCATGTTAAACTCTGATCGCAAGCATTTGATCGATCTTCATGCGGAGGAACTAAAAGATCAATATAGATTTTGGTCTTCAGACGAGGAGAATCTCCACATAGAAAATAAATCTCATGACGTTAGGACAGCTCAGTGCTGAAAAATTTCATGTCCAACGATTTTAGTTTGACGTCTTCTTTGGGTAATCTATATATGAGAATTGAAAATCAGACTAACTGTCACAAAAGTTTTTTTTGGGATCCTAAGAAAAAAATCGATTTCCTTTTTTTGCATTAAAGCCTATCGATCTTGAGTTGTCGCTTGCGATAAGAATTGACCGAGCTCAAAATATTAGTCAATAGGGTTGAAGTTTATGTACTTTTTACCTGATAGCGAGTATTCTACTTACGCTGTACGACGTTCAGCTGATGCAAAAAATATTTGAAGTTCAACAGATAAAAATGCTTCAGCATTTTCATATGCATAAAGAAAAACAGATCGATTATCTCGTTTAACATTTCTGAAAAAAAAAACAAATGTTTATCTATTAACAATAATTTTTTAATATATTAAAAATAAATATCATACATAATTGATCTAATTGAATTCATTTCAATTGTTCTTACACTTTCATCTTTTTGTAATTGTTTTTGTTTTTCAAGTGTACGTATAACAAGTGTTTCTGGTTCACTACCAGTATGAAAATTTAATTGTAAATGTGATTCAACATAAACATTTTTTAATATTGTTCCATCATTTTTTTCATAATTATCACAAACAAGAATCTTTAAAAAAAAAAAAAAAAATTTTTTCTTTTTTTTTTTTTGTATTTTTAATACTTACAGGTACTTGTGCTGGTAATTCTCTTTCTTCAGGTGATGTTGAATTTGAATTAATTGCATCACTAAAAAAATCTATCCAAAAACTATAAACAACTTCATCATCGGAACTAGTTGAATGTTGTGTTCGAAGTTTTTGTTGATCACGCATACGTGTTGCTTGATGAAGAATTTTTAAATTATTTATTGTTGATTTTAAATACCATATTGGAGGATTTAATAAATACATATGTAATGCAGCTAAACATGCTTTTGACCAATCACGTTGAACAGCATGAAGTTCAAAATATGTTGCTACATCCCAATAATCTGTTAAATCTCGAAGTGAACGACCTTTTTTACCAAGTAATGCATTGAGTTGAATAACTAAGAAAAAAAAAAAAAGTAAATATTATTATTTTGAAAATTTATCTTTTATTTAATCTAGAAAACTATATGTATCATAATGTAGAATAATCAACTTCTAAAATCAATCTCTTCTTTTAGATTCGTTATCTGATAAAGTTTATATATTAAAATAATCATTATTGTTAGTAATATCTTATCTAAAGACGATAACGTGTCGAATTTCTTATCTTTCAATAAATTTTTTTTAAGATGAAGAAAAAGAATTTACAAATATTATATGTTTTCGACAAGTTAATATTAGACTTAATATGTTAGTTGAGAGTGAATAATACTACTGTTATTACATATGAAATGATAAAAACTCTTTACAGAAGCTTTTTATCTATTTTATTATGAATTCTTATTGTATACAACGTTATTCTTCGAAAAACGATAGCAATATGTTAAGACTTTTGCCCCTCAAAAAAAGAAACACAACTCAAAGTTCGATCTTTCATAAATGACATTATTTTTTTTATTTGATATTTCGTTATTTTAGCTAAAATTTTTGATGATTTCCGTCATCTACTTGAAAAGTATGTTTCTTTTTTGTTTCATAGAAACCAGTAAATCTGTTCTAATCGCCCATTCCAGAATTCTCGAAAGGAGCTTCTTTATAGTTAATTGAGTTTTTGAATGAACATATGAAGCTACAACATCAGTTTTTTTCTTTGAAATAATTTTTTTATTATTGTTATATAAAAAAAGTACTTCTATAAATGGGTGATCATTTTCTGAGAGCTTTTTAACATATTAAACTTGTCATTTTCTTTCTTCACATAAAAAATAAGAGTTTAAAAAAAAACAAGAGCACTGCCCTCTGACATACTTTTTTTAAATAGCAAAAAAACAATTAAATCTATAGAATAATAGTACCCCAAGCAAATTTGTGTTACTAAACGAGCTATTTTTTTTTACCTTTGTTTGCTTAATGTCTTCTGAAAATGTTATGGTATAGAGCTGAAAATTTTACCATAGTCTCTCTATTATAGACCAAATATATTCTAAAAATTTCATGCAATTTGAATATCCCGAACTCAAGATCAATTTTCAAAGATGAACTTCAGAGATAATTTCATGTCATTATGAAGTATTCTACAAATTGACACATAATAGTCTTTTTCAATAAATCAAAATTTGATAATACAAAATAACTTACTAATTCTATATACTTCATTATTCTTTTTTAAATCTTCAATTTTAATTGCTAATAGAAATAATAAATTAATACCAGCACTATAAATTTTCATAATTTAATTAATAAAAAAAAAAATAAATTTTTAGTTTTTATCTTACTATATATTTGGATCAGCAGCAAAACCTCTTCTATACCATTCAATAGCTTTTTCTAAAGAATCTTGATCTTGACAAAATGATTCAGTAAATTTATCTTTATAAATTCTTCCACATAAACAAATAACATCATTTGATAATTCACTTTCAGTTTTTTTTGTTTGACATAAATGTTCAAGAATATTTAATGCTTCATCACGATCACCAGGTTGATTTCGTCTATAAAAATAATTAGAGATTTATATTTAAAAATTAATAAAAAAAAAAAAAAAAACTATTATATTTTACCGACTACGAGCAAATGCAGTTAAATATGAAATCATCATATTATTTTTGATTTTTTTCGCTATTTCTCCCAATTGTTCACAACGTTGATTTAAATTTATCATTGATTCATAATCCTTAAAATTAACAGTTATTATTATTATTGTTTTTTTTTTGGAATCAAAAATAAAATCTTACTTGAATATCTCGAAAAGCATACATTAATTTTGTAATTAATTTAGGTGTTACATATTCTTGATTTATTTCATTTAACATTTCACCACATACTTCATTCCATAAAAACTTTAAAAAAAAAACAAAATTATTCTAATCAAAGATAAAATTAAAAAAAAGAATTCAAATATACATCACGATAAGTTTGACTATCTTGTAATTCAAGTTTTCGTGTATTCATACGAGATATATATCGATCAGCAAGTCCTTTTCTATACAAAATAAATATATATCTATAGAAAATTTTATTTATTCAATTAAAATCTTCATACTGAATATTATCAGCAGCTCGTTCTAAGAAATTCTTAAGATTTGTGTTAAGTAATGGAAACGGATATGTTGATTGTGTTGTATCATAAAAAACATCTTTACTTTCATCATATCGATAAACAATTAATAATTTTATTTTACATGTTGTCTATATATAAAATAAAGAAAATTTTCAGAATAAAATTTATTTTATTAAAAAAACAAAACTATCTACTTTGAGATCATGAATAGCACTATCATTTTCTACGCCACTAGCTTGTATTAATACGATATCATCCATACAATCCATACTTTCTCGATTACCTTTATGATACATAAATGTTGGACGTCGATCTTGATTAGTAACATCCTAGAAAATAATAATTAGATAGAAAATAAAAAAGAATCAACAAATTAGATTTATAAATACCATAATAACAATATCAGCATTGAGAAATTTATTAACTGATTCATGCTCTTGAAAATCGAGTTTATGTAAATCAACTGATTCACATCGATAATGAAGTTCTTCAACAATAGATTGAATCTTTGTCCATAATTTTTGTCCATAATATTTATATGGTAGAGCTTCATTTCCTGTGAGTGAATTAGATTCAGTCAACAGGACGACTTTTAATGGACCCATTGATCAATGTCTGAAAGAAAATATATATATACATTCTTTTTTTGTTACATCAATACTTAACTGAAAAAAACGAATCATTATTTTTTTTATTTATATTTTTGATATCGTTTTTTTTTATTCACAAAGAATATTAAAAATGAAAAGAAACAAAATCGATACTTTTATTTCTTTCTTACCAAATTAATGCTGTATACATGAATTAATATCAGTTGAGTATATGCAGATATTTATCAAATGTTTGTTCAAAATATTCAAATTAAATCATAAATCTACATAAACAATAAAAAAATCTATTCATTCTTATTCTTATCACCTGGATTTTTCTTTTTCGTTTCTTCATTAAATATTTTTATGTTAGTTATCGACTATTTGTTTAGTCCTCGTACTTAAAATTTTCTCATCATAAATACGGTCGAAGGAAGGAACGGATCAAAAAAATATAACCGATAAGCACAAACGAAAAAAAAGTCAAACTCGATTACAATTTTTATATCGACATCTATTCTTTAGTTGAATTGATCCGAATATTATCCAATAAAAAAATCTACTCGTCAGAATAGAGAATGCATTTGCATCGTCAATGGTGATGACGATGATCAAATAGAGAAAAGACAGAGAAAAAACAAAAGAAAAAAGGAAAAAGAGATCATTTTTGAACACACCGTCCCATCATCCTTCCTTTTCATGTATGCTTACAAAGATTTTATGCTTCACTGGTTAGAATAAATTTTTCTTTTTCGTTTTTTTTTCTTCTTTTCTTTCTCTTTAATAAATAATTTAAACCTTTATTTTTCTTTTTTTTTTGTTTTTGTTATTGTAAATAATTTTATTTTTATGATGTCATAATCAATTTTTTCTTGTTTAGAATATTCCCTTTTTTTTCTCTTTCGAAAGGATTAAATGAATGTATAATGTTAAAAATTTGTCAAACTATTAGAAATTATACAAACTAGTGAATATATTTTTTTCTTTTTTTTTTTTACAAATATTTCGGGTAGATCGAATAAGATTTATAAATCGGAAGAATAAATTTCTTCTATAGGTGATGTTGAGAACTCTGGATAATCCAATTAAACATTTGTTTTTCTTTGCTTATGAATGTTTTAGTAGGATTTCACTTTTTGCTTTTTTGAAACAATAGCTTCTATGATTTATTTGCTTGTACTTTTACCCAAAAAATATATGACATCAAATGGAAAAAAAGCATAGATTGTAAAAGTAGACTTAATATCAAGAAATGTACAAAGGATCAATGTTAGATCTAAAGTTTTAGGTAAGGAAGGTGATCATAGTTATAAACCGTGTTTTGAAATAGAGATCGGCACGAGACTCTGAACTCCGTTGGAGTTGGTAGAAATTATCTCAGAGTTCAAGTGTATTTTGTGGGTTTTTTTTTATAATACTAATTTAATACAATTATCTTATTTTCTTCTTAAATTTAGAATCTCTTACTCTGCTGTGTATTCGCTCACAATACTCTCAAATCAGATATGATTCGTGATAGTCTATTAATCTTGAATTACATAATATCTCTGAACAAGTAAACTGTCGTTAATTTATAGGAAGAAAAGTTTTCGAAGTTGAAATATTTTGACTTCACAATTCTCTATGTCAGTTTATTTCTGAGCATTTTCTGCTAATAAAAATAGTTCGGAAGAGAAGAATGATCACCTACAGTGTCTTTTTTCTCTCCTAAAGCCGTTACTATAAAAGGTTACCATGACTTAATAGATGAGTTCATGTGTTTAAACAGACAATACTCTATCCGATTGAATATAAAAATAACTTTCAAACGAAATTATTCAATCTTGAAGTAAGAATGTCAGTAATATTGAATTGCCCTGTATGAAAAATGAAACGGACAAAAAAAAACAAAACTTTATAAAGTAATAGAACGATATTTTCAACCGCAAAAATTCTGTATGTCAAGTAACTTTAATCCCGGATATGTTATCATTAAGGAAATTTCGTTTTATAATATCGCGCGTTTTAATATTTATGTAACGAATTTAATTATTGAAGAAACATTGATTATGTTTCTTCGATTCGATGAACATCTTAATATAAATAATATGTAAGTCGGAGATTGAATTTTTTTTCTTTTTGTTGTTATTTATATAATAATTCTAGTTCATTGTTTTTGTTTAATTTTAGAATTAAATTATGCTTTTTTGGTTTTTATCTCAAACGAATGTTTTCTTCTGATATGTAAGATAATTTGTTTTTTTTTTTTTTTTTTGAATAAAATTTATCATTTTATTATTTTTAGAATATTGATCGATCACGATTAAATCAAGAAAATTTTTAACTTATATTTGTGATTGTGTGGGTGTGTGTGTCTTGTCACAGTAAACACACAGGTGTGTACCTTTATTACTTATATAACATTAGATATGTTCCCTTGTTTCTTTTCTTGTTTTTGCTTTTATCTTCTTTGCATTATTTAATTCGAAAAAGAAAAGAATATAATCATTGTAAATAGTAAAAATTCTTTTCTTTATATTATATATGGGATTGAGAGAACAAAAACAAAAATTCCTAGAAGACACGTGAGTTACATGACCACTTGTGATATAAACAGTTAGAAATATTTAAAAACAAAAAAAAAAAACGAAAGAGATGTCGGAGTCATCATCATCATCATCGTCAGAGAATAATGAAACATCATCATCATCATTGTGGTTTGAATCATTATTTCGAAAAACAGATACACCAATTGTAACACGTGATCGATCGAATTGTATATCAAATACAACATTACCTACAGAAGATAGTTGGTCACGATTTCGACAGATTTTTCGTCTTCCTGCTTGTATGTCTTCGGCAATTAATAGAGATTCTTTTCAGTCATCTTTGTCAACCTTTCGGTAGGTGAATTGAATGATATTGAAATACAAAAACAAAAGATAATAGATTTGACTATGTGATATATAACTTTATTATATCAATCACTTGCATTTTTCCCACTCATGATTATTTCTTTGTTCTTTTTTTTTTGTGAATTAGTAACTTTTATACAGAAAAAGGAACTTTATTACTCATGTTATTTCATATGATTCATATCTGAGAATTCATTTTAATATTCTTTACTATATTCATATAGATCGATGGGTCAATTTTTGGAAAAACCTAAAACTGAAAAACATAATATTAGTGGTAAAAATGATGATCTTCGTTATGGTCTTGGATCTATGCAAGGATGGCGGTAAATTTGTTTTTCTTTGTTTTTTATTGTTTAACGATCATTTAAATTCATTTAGTGTGGATATGGAAGATGCACATACAGCAGTTCTTAAATTAGATGACAATCGTTGGTCACATTGGTCATATTTTGGTATATTTGATGGTCATGCAGGATTTCGTACAGCAGTTAAATCAGCTGAAAAACTACATTTACGTATAATTTCATGTCTTAATGGATTAGTACAAGAAAATGGAAATTTAAAATCATCGCAACATATAACATCACCACAACTTGATTCGAATAAATTTGAAATGGCTATAAAAGATGCATATTTTAAATTTGATAATGAATGGAGAGAAGAAAATCGTAGTAATAATCCAGGTTCTTTTGTTAAAGTTGAATTAAAATATTCAACTGTGAATAAATGATATTGTATTATTTAGATGATAAAAGTGGTTCAACAGCTATATCTTGTTTAATTGATCCTGAACGAGTTTATTTTCTTAATGTTGGTGATTCACGAGCTATTCTTGTATCGACTGATGGTCGAATTCTTCTTGCTACAAAGGATCATAAACCAAGTAAAGAACAAAAAACAAAACGTTGTTTTTTTGTATGTCTATTCTTTAAATATAGGTGATCAAGCTGAACGTCAACGAATTCAAGAAGCCGGTGGTACTGTACTTATTCAAAGAGTAAATGGTTCATTAGCTGTATCACGTGCTCTTGGTGATTTTGAATATAAAAATAATTCAAATCGTCGACCAGATCAACAATTAGTTTCACCAGAACCTGAAATAACTTATTATACACGTCAAACAAAACAAGATGAACAAATTGCTTTTATTGTACTTGCTTGTGATGGTATATGGGATGTAATTACAAATGAAGAATTAGCTGCTTATATACTTGGTCGTATGCGTGTAACAGATGATCTTTGTGAAATAGCTAATTCAATACTTGATATGTGTTTATATAAAGTTTGTTTATATCTTATTTTGTTTTTTTTTCTTCATTTTATTTAAATAATTCGCCATTACTATTTTCTTTTAGGGTAGCAAAGATAATATGAGTTTGGTAATAATTGCATTTAAAAATGCACCAATACCAAGTCAAGAATGGAAAGCCAAAGATGAAGCACTTGATAATGAAATTCGTAAAAAAACTATTGGTATGAATTATAATAAGGATAGATTTAGTTATAAATTATCATATTTTAGTTCCTATTAGTTTCATATAGATAGAGATATTTATTATTGTTTTATTAATGTTAGAAAAAGTTTTTATTTCTCTCTTTTACTCATGACACATTACAATTAACAGATCAAGAAATACGGGCCCATTCCGGCGTGAAAATACAGGAAATGATAAGAACATAACAGCAGAAATCCGATCATCGGATTCTTGCTTTCAAGTAACTAGTATTTTTTCAAGTTTTACAGCAGAAAGTGACATCATTCCGGTGGATAGCCATCAGAAATCCATGAATCTCGCTGCTACATTTAAAAGTTAATTACTTCATCGAAAAAATTGACCGTGCACCACCTATGGTATCCTACGAAATCATACCTGAAAAGGTGCACTATATCAATATTTTATAGAAACTTGGAATAAGATATTCATCAAATATTTAATAAACTACCTAGCCGAAACATGTTCAGTAAAATGATACTTGAAGTAGCCATCTAGATATTGAATTGAATTTCGCATATAATATTCTGTAATATCTATTAAATGAATTCTATACATAAGCAATCTGTTTCTCTCCGAAGAATTAAGAATGTTATAAAAAATTTCCCTTGTATCGTGGGAGAACATTGATTTGAAAAAACTATGAATGTCATACTATCTCAGGAGGTCCTCCGCTATACCAAAATCTAATCTAATGATTTGTATATGGTTCAATAGCCTACATTATCTATTTTCATAGTCACTTCTCTTCATATCCGAGCTATGATATGACTTATAAAAGTTTGAAAAAAGAAATTCTACACGTTTTGGGTAATGCTACTTGGAATAATATTTATAGTTTCAAGTCTTTATTAAGGTATGATAATGTAAGATAGCGTCGATTATATATAGGCTGCTGTTTGTTAGCGTTTATTTATTGCCATTTCTTGAAGAATTTGATGATGACACAAATACAATCAGTAGGTGCTAATACTAAATAATTCTCGGCTTTTTATAAGTCACATAATAATTCAAATACGAAGAAAAGTGACATAGAGATTATGCGAGTAGACAGTGTAAACTGTCGAATGATATACTCATCATTGAATTAAATTACAGATTTTGTTACACAGACCTTACATTCATCCTAGTCGAAAGTCATTTCGTCTATTTTTCATCGTTTTTCACTTCATACACACTCATACTTGCAAGTAATAAAAGCTGCATCATCACATCTTAATATTTATTTGCTATTTAAAAATTGAGAAGCTTGAAAAAAAAACACAATACAAAATTCTATACGCTGATATCGAAAGTGTTAGGTTCACTTTGTTTGTTTTGAATACAATTGCGAATTGTGTTTTACTTATTAAATCTATTTAGCAACGATTGTTTCTTTTTTTTTCTCTTTACTAGAAATTTGCAATCGTAATCCAAATAAAACAAGTTTAGATGCTAGTACAGTTTGGCAACAAGTTATGACATCTCTTAATGAACAAACATCAATTCGTGAAGCACTTCCAGCTGGTGGTGGTTTTATTGCAAAGTAAAAATAATGTGATAAAGGCTATAAAAAGAAATTTTTTTGACCGTCTCATGTAATATTATTTTCTCACGTTTTTCTATATTGACTGAAGATGATATTTCTCTAAACTTGAATTTCAGCTATTTGCTTATTATTTTTACAGAGATACAATTATATCTCTGTAAGAATAATAAGAAAAAAGTTCAAATTCTAGTATAGAGTCGATCTAATTGTCTAGTATGTATACTATGAATTCCGGCAAGAACTCGCAAGAAAGACTCCATTTCCTGTCGGAAAATAGTAGGAACTTGGAAACAGAAATCTGGCGATCGTATTTGATTGCTGACTGAAACGAGCGGTCACCGAATCCAATTATCGGATTTCTGTTTTCAAGTTTCTCTCATTTCCCAGAGTTTTTATTCACCTGGGATTGCATGAGAAGGTCAAAACTTACTTTACATCTTTTATAAAATTAAAAAATAATTTGTTTTTTTTTTGAAATAGACGTTCTGTTTTCGAAACTACATATGATTCTATGACAAAAGGAACAAATAATACAACAAATTCAAACAGCGGGGTAATTGCAAAGAATATTTTTTCTTGTATTTAAAATAAAATTACTATAAAAAAAAAAAAGAATTGTAAAAATTAAACAAATCATATATATCTTTCAGCGAAATTCAACAACACCAATGCGGTATTTTTATTCCACTTTCTCCTCATAGTTATTTAATACATTCCATCTATTGGCTATTGCTCTGTATGCATCAAAATCACATATTATTATTCCCTTTACACAACAATCATTCTTTTTCTTACATTTATTTTTCTCTTGTTTTGTTTTCTTGTTTTTTTTTTTGCAAATATGTTCACCAATATCACTAATTCTATATTTGTTTCTCACTATACTTTTCTTTTTCTTCTTGAATGCCTTACTGACACAAAACAATTATTTTTCATATAAATATGAATATCTAACAAAAACAAAATTATTCTTTTCTTGTAAAGTATGAGACTATCTCTTTCGCGGGTTGCTGCAAACTCTATGACTTAATACTATCAAAAGAAAAGAAGAAAATATGATGATAACGATAAATTTTAGAAAATTTTCATTCTATGATATAGAGCTTAAATAACTATTGTCTATCTTATCTAAAGAAAAATTTTCTTTTGAAAATCAATGAAAAAAAAAAAGCTTTCGATAGTTTGTTCAGTAATAAAGATAAAAATTGTTTTCAACTAGATATTTACATGTGTAAAATTTTCTATGTAAACTACAGGCAGATTTTTATAAAACTAAAAGAAAAAAAAGTTCATTCATGTGCTTACTTTCGAACTGTCGAATGTCGTCTGTATTGAGAGAATTTAAAAAGAAAATGAGAATATTATAAGAAAGACATTATAAACCCGTATTCCATATGTCGTTTGTTTTGCAAAAAATGTGTCGTCATTTTCTTTATAGGACAGATCTAACTCATTCTTATCTTAACATTTGATCAAATCATTTTTTATTAGGACAATTATTTTTAATGCAATTAATTTGATGTTAATAGCACTATTTGCATTAATAATATTCTGTCTTATTTCTTTATTTTTAATCTTGAACCCTATACATTTTTCTATTTTTATAGGCGTTAACAAATAATGATCATGATGATGAAAAAGATGAAAATGATGATGAATCAACAACATCAAATTCTTCATCTGGCGATATTCCATCAGCAAATAACACGATTACTGCATTGACGCAATAGCTGTTATTTTTGTTTTTCTTAGATATATATACATATATATATATTTGTTTTTCTCTCTCTTGCATTTTTGAATTCAATTAGAAAATAAAAAAACATCATCTTGACAATTATCCTGTTTCTTTTTGGTATTTTTCTTTGTACCCATCGGCAAACAACGTATGTGTTTATTTGTTTTCTTTTTTTTTTTTTATTCAAGACGTTTGTTCGTTCATTTACTATTATTATTACTATTTCCTGTTGTTTTGTCATCCTTTTTTTTTTGTTGTTGGTTGTTGTACGTTTATAAACGGAAGAGAAAAAGAAGACACTCACATTTATATACATATACATTCGACAAATACTATTTGATTATCAGCAGTGATCGAATTTCTGCTACATTGCCCATGTTTTTCTTTTGTTTGTTTGTTTGTTTTTTCTTTCTTCTCTTGTATTATTTTCGATGAATAAAAAATTATATAGAACTGAAGAGCAATACGAAAGTGAAAAGTTACTCTACAGAGGATGTGGATGTGATATTCAAATTTTTTCTTTTATCATATTCTTATTTATGATCCATTGTGTATATGAACCAATTTCAAGTGCAACTGTTTGAAGTAATTCACCACTTTTCAGCTCGTATTTTAGACATAAAGAGAAGACTTTGAGACTAGAATAACGCTAAAAACTTTTCGATCTATAGATCTTCTCTACAGAGATACGACTGTTTTCTTGAATGTTTACTATAGAATGAGCTATTGGCAGAAAAACTCAAAACAGAATTATTTTATTTAGAACTTTCTCTATAATTAGGTCTCATCATTCAAAGAATATTCTAAATATTTTTGGTGAAAATGATTACTTTCATCTTCAGATATTCAATGTTTAAATACTGATATTTGTATTTTCAACAAATCAAGGAGAGTAGAATACTCATCTTCATCTTGATTCTAAACGAAAATGCAGGCATAATTCGAGCGCATATTAACAAAGCCATTGTGACTAACCGGTAGAACAAGTTATCAATTCGTATCGATGATTGTTTTTGAGGGAGTACGAGACAGTCAGCATGACATATAGTCCAACAAACTAACATTCTGCTGAGAATTCAAAGCCTCCTGCACAGAGTTTTCCCATCTTTGGAGCCTTCCTCAGGAAAAACCAAAAACCTTATTTCCAATTTCCATTTCCATTTCTCGATTTTTTTTTGGATGGAACTTTTCATGCTAATCACAGCTATGCTCTGAATTTCGAAAACAAAGTGCAAAGTCGAGAGATATAGTTGGTTTTCGAGCAAGGTTTTGCTGCCAGTGTCCAGTTCATTGTTTCTTACTGCCTAGCAGCAGTTTGTCTGACTGTAATTGAATTCATTCAGATATACGTAAAAACATATGCTCTTTTCGAATCAGAAAGAATCAGACGGGATTGTAGTTAACGTCTTTTGAGAATCTAGAGATATGACCCCGATCAATTCCTTTGACTGCGTGATAGTAAAAATCACTCCCACTTCAAACTTCGAAAGAGTCTTTAGACAATGCGAAATTTGAACTGTAAACACGACTCGTCGACCTCTTTCTTTTGGACTATATCTAATATGAAAAAAAACCCAAAGCACTCTATCTAATCCTAATCGTGAAATATTCTCTGTATGTCATGTCTCTAGAGCAACCTGACAGATAGACCTGAAAATTTCTGTGAATATGCGACAAAAACCACTGCACCTTCGGGCAAATTGTTGGGCATTTCTCTTGTGGCGATCATGCCATAATCTGTTACGTTGCGAGCTATATGATACTAATATGTAGTTTAACACTTGTTATGAAGTACTGACAGGACAACTATACATCTAGTGAACTTCATGGGTCTATTTCGATAAAAAATCGCACAATACGCTAACATTTTTGTCATTCCTCGACTTTCACTTACATCAAAACGAGCACAGGTAATAAAATACCGAAGAGAACTTTATCATTTTATTGAATCACTCTCTTATGTTCGCGCAGTTTTGATCGTTAATGCTTCATATCAAGTTTCCTATTTCCCATCATTATTGGAGTATACAACAATAACAAAGATAATCGCTGGCTCGTAGCATTGTTCAATCATATTTTGATTCATTGATTCATTCATTTGGGTTGTGAACAACATGATGCATTATTTTTCGCTTCTTGTCGTTTGTACCTTGTTCTTTGTTCTTACTACGGTCAACTCGTTGAAACGAAATCCATTGACAAAGAAGACAAAATCATTAAGCAAAGGTGGCCAATCCAAAATTCCTATGGTCAAATCAGACTTCGATACCTTCAAATATCTTTCACAATTCGGCTATAACCTATATGACGACGCCGCTGATTCAACATTGATTCGTGAAAAGATATCATGTCAAGCAAGAATTCAATTTTCGACGAAGAAAACACTGAAAAGCTGCCAATGATCAGTTATGTTGATCTTTTGTGGAACACACTATCAAAATAGTGCATGTAAGTTTGAATAAAGGTTTGGAGCTTCCATTCGTCCATCCTTACAGATACTTCTCTCTTACAGACAGTGATGATTGAAAGTGAATTCTCTAACTTCATCAATTGCATGATCTCATCAAATGAAAAAAAGAATTAAGTCAGAAAATAGACATTTCTCATAAAACACGACTGGAAATGAGCGTCGAAGTATGTAGCGAGAAACTGAACCCTTCATTGCCTTACTTCACAGACCCGGACGGACATGTCGACATGATATTATGGTTTTTCGGACCATGATAACATGGATTTTTCAATCATGGAATTTCAAATTTTTGAACCTTTCTATTATGTTTTTTGAGCCAAAATAGATTTATGATTAAAGTGTTTCTGTTCAGAACGAATCCAAGAAAGTCAGTTGGAGTTTTTTGGCAAATGATGAAACCATGTTCTTAGAGTGGCAGCACATATCGTCACAGGACCGAAAAGAGTATGAAATATAAAGTCAAATATGTGACTTAGTTGGTCAAATAAAGAGATATCCAGTAATGGCGACCACAACACATCGAATAGTTTTAATATTCGCAACTAGACTCAGTTTCTTACGCTGAATATGAATTTTAACCAGTTTCTATTTTAATCAGAGATTAAACACTATGGGAAGTGACAATACAGCAGAAGAGACAGGTAAGTATAGGGTGTGAATGTCGGTGTCGGTGTAGGAGTGGAAAGAAGATCAACGAGTCGAGTGTGGATCTGAATGTGAATGCGGGTACGAATGAAGAATAAATCTATACTGAGATCCATACCCACACCCACCCCTCATCCTCCAATGCCAAGGTCACAGACTGGCCTATATTCATTTTTATACCCTCACTTCCAGATGTTCCACATCCACACTCACACGCGCTTACATACCCCCCATCCACCCGCGACCGAAACACTTTTCGTATAAAACAGACAATTATTTTTAAAATGTGTTTCAAATAGACACACATGCACATACAGTTAGGCAAAATAAGTTAATCATCGTTTCTAGATCCTAGCTTTTCAGGATAGGAAAGATGATATCTTATAACTAGTTTATTGTTCGTTCCATTAATGACTTTCAAGAGTCAACGCGCCATCGGAGAGGATAGAAACTTCTATTTTCAAATGGAATTTCAGCAGCCCTAGGTCGAATCAATGTAGTTGTTGGTCTTTCATTATTGTGACGTCCCGTATCTTCGATCCTGGCAGCTGACGTGGTGTTTGCCGACACCTCCGAACTTCGAGCTTCATTTGACTGTACATTATTTGAAGCGCCGAAGTTGTTTAATGTCGTTGACACTATTCTAGGATTATCCCGATTATAATAAGTGCTTTGAAAATGTGAAACAGTGATTGGTATAAGACCTCTAGGATGTCGAGTAATATCTTCCAACGATGTGGCGTTCCCCACGTTTTCTCCAGTCACTCGCAATTCGAGCCCATTATCTATGTTTTTGAGAGTAACTGTGAATGTTGCCAGCTTTTTGAGATGATTCAAGAAGTCTTCCCATCGTTCCAAATCAATTTCATCGAAAGCTTTCATTCTTTGATGTACCTCATTGATTTGAGCTGTTAGCATACTTAATTCTTCTCTTTCCCTACGCAGGCGTGCTCCAATGACATCGATAATCTCTTGTCGCATAAGACTCGCTGTTCGCTTAATATGCTCCATTTCCTCTTGCTCCCATGAATCTATGTCAGAGAAACAGGCATCGAACTGAAAGTGTAACAATTGTCCGTCAAGTTGTCTTGA
>CAJNOL010000558.1:0-83559 GCA_905250125.1 Rotaria sordida | reverse complement strand
AAAACTGTTAATTTTTTTGTCCCATTGACAGCGGCGGCTCAGCTCGTCGATTTATATCTCTAACCGTAAGACTTCAGAAATTCATATTCCTGTTTTATTTTTAGATTTTAGGATAACTATGACACGACTTCAAATAAAGAATATAATTATGATTGGAGCTATAGTAGGTTAGTTACGTAAAAATAATAAGCAGTTACATAAATATATCTGAATATATATGAAAATACGAGAAAAAAATGTGGAAACACCAATACTTAATAGGGTTCCCATTTCCACACGAAATGGAGCGACAAAACGATGAATATAGAAAAATATTTCCGCAAAACAAAATCTTTTCAACACAGTCAAAATACTCATAATTTAATATCGGTTTTGTGAACACTGCTACTTGGACATTATGTTGATTTTTCAGCAAAGCAGATGGAAAACAATTCTTGCGAGAGTTGAAAATCAATGAAGATAATCATCGACATGTTTTCTTAAATGCACTTTTTTTGACACATAAGTTGCAAATGTTTTTCTTATCTCTATCAGCGTCATACATTACAAAATACAAGTTCGAAATGAGAAATGCTAACTTTGTTTCATCATGATAGCATCAAAAAAATTGGCTTACTCCATATTTTTAATTTTCTAGTGCGAATCTTGGAAAAAATTGTTGAGCCTACCCTAGATCCAAAACGTTTCGCCACCTATGAACATGACTATATTTTTCTGAGGATCGAATTTGTTTCAATAGGTCCGAATTATTTAAAGGATAATTATAGAACTCTGTACAACTGACATGATTATTCATTTTAGTTCCTAATTATGCGCCAATAAGATCGTACTTCAAATCGTTTCTATTATCAGCCCACAAAATTTTCATGTGACTGAAGGTCAATTCACAAATAGCATTCTAGGTTGATATAGAAAAAGAGAACTAAACTAGTTTTTGTAAATGAGGTACATTTTAACCATCAAGAAGATAAGCTCACAAATAAACGCATGTTATCAGGCATAACAAGCAGAAACGACATGTTTTCTCATTATATATTGCATCTATGAAATAGTGTGATAGTTCTATTTTTCTTTATCTTATTGATTCAAAATATCACTACAATTAAACGTGACAAAATTCTTTAAAATACCAGGAGAAAATCATAAAAACCAGCTCCTGGATCCAGGAAATTTTTTCGCCAGGAAAAAAGTCTAAAAACCAGGAGTCTCCTGGCTAAATCAGGAGATTTGGCAACCCTGGAATAATCATAAAACTAATTATCAAATGGATATCTGTGAACGTTCATGAGCATTATGATTCGTACCAGGAGTTTATGAAAGAGTATATGAAGCACTATATAGAAGCGTTCAAGGCGATCACTAATCTAAAGGAAGCTTTCGAGGCGATAAACGGAAGCCTTTATTTTATGAACTACACAAAGTTTACGAGAACGTTATCGAAAAGATTCTTAAATTACCAAAACAGTTGAAAATTCCATAATACTCGATCATTGTTCAAACGCAGTAACACATAAGACTGCGTGCAAAAACACAACAAAACTGAACTGTTTCATTCCACTCGTCTCACAACATATTGCAAAAAATATAAAAGCACCTAGATGACGAGAAGAAAAGAAAAAAGTAAATTATCTTCTTGTTTCATTCATAAAACGTTCTATGACTATCAGCAGAAATGTATCAAGACTCAGAAAATTAGAGTAAAATAAGTTAATCGATTCTCCTCAAAAGATGGTGAAAAACTATCACGATAACTGTACCAAGAAAAATGAAAGTAAAGTGAATTCTATTAACAT
Organism: Rotaria sordida; assembly: GCA_905250125.1. Taxonomy (NCBI): domain Eukaryota; kingdom Metazoa; phylum Rotifera; class Eurotatoria; order Philodinida; family Philodinidae; genus Rotaria; species Rotaria sordida. The sequence continues at coordinate 81,766 of CAJNOL010000558.1, read as the reverse complement.
ATTTTCATTCACAAAAAGCTGATTAACTATCTGGAAAGTGAATGACGCAAATAAAATAAACGTAAACAAACTTATTTCATTGTAATCATTAGATATTCATCAACTGTAAGCAGAACTACATACAGAATAAAGGAGTGACCTGAGCAGCGTTATTGGATTTCTTTCCTAAGGCCGTGAACAACTATGACAATAACGAAAGAAAAACTGAACTAAACTAACTTATTCGATTTTCTCAATAAAATGCTAAACAGTTATCGGAATAACTAAATAAAAAAAAAAGAGGAAAGTTATTCTTCTAATTCTATTTCTTTCACCAAGTGCATGTCAACAATCGGAAAAACTAAACGAAGGACGAGAAAATAAAGGTGAAGTAATCTATCGAGTTTTTCTAGTTAAATGCTTGGCAATAGTCTTATTAACTCATTGAAGACAAGAAAAGTAGAGTTATTTTTCTGATTCTATTTCCCTCACAAAGTGCATCCCAACAATTAGGAAAGCTACATACAGGAAGAGAAAAGTAAACCAAACTAACTTTCTCAATTTCTCTTGTAAGATGCAGAAAAACTATTACCGTAAATATTTAGAGGAAAATAAAGCTAAGCTAACTTATTGGCTTTGTTGCATCAAATGTGCTACAGCTCTCAAGATAACTATACGAAGAAGAAGAAAAGTTAACTAAAGTAACTTATCCGATTTCTCGCATAATATTATTAAAAACTGCGGGGATACCGAAACAAAGAAGGAAAAAAATCAAATTAAACCATTTTATTCGGAGTCTGTGATGAGATGCTTGAGAACCATCATGATAACTAAATAAAGAAAAGAAAATTAACCTAAATTGTCGTGTTCTATTTCTCTCATAAAATGCTGGACAACTATCAGAATGACTATATCGAAACAAACCAGTAAAATAATCTACCATTGTGCCTAAAATAAGAAACTATTCCAAAGAAAACGTAAAGTAATCTGCCTCTATATATAGAATAATAAACGCTTCTAATGAAACTTAAAATAATGTGTCGGAAAAATAATAAACCTTTTTTCTTAAATTGTAGAACAATTTATTCTTTTGGGTAGAATAGTGAATCATTTGGCTAATGTCGTAGAGTAAGCTACTCTATTTATCGAATCGTAAAATAATTTACTCTTGTTCGTAGAATGATAAACTCGTTTGCTGAAATCATAGAATAATCTACCCTTATGAGTAGAATAATAAATCTTTCTGATGAAAACATTCAATAATAAAATTGTATACTCTTCTCATTTTCATATACCCTTACCCTTCGGCTCATAAACCCTTGATGGATATGTCATTGGCATAACCTCATCAAGAGTTTATGAAAAATTCTTTTAAGTGCAAGGGTTGATTATTTTTCAGATTTTTTCCTCAGTGCAATAGAGACATGAAAAACAACTATCCAGTGTTATATACCCCGACAGACAGACAGAAGATGATGGTCTATCTGACTCTCAACCTTAATATGATCCATGCGGGTAGAACTCTTGCTTATGTCCTGTACAAATTCATTGTGTTCTACATTTTGATATCACAAGGATCACGCTGAAAACTTTTCATGCTATTGCCATTAGATTTATATCTCAAACAGGACTGATGCGATTGGCTTGATAGTTTTACTGTAAATAGATAATATAGCCAAGGAGTCATCGAGAAGAAATTAATTCAAACAGATGAACATCTAGTAAGCAGTGATGATTGCCAGAAACTTCGGAAAAAGTCTTTTTCACATTTTGTGCACAATATATCTCTCGAATGGTAGATTATAAAGGACCTAAATTTTGATTTCAAAGATATCTTGTTGAGTAATCACCATCAAAAGAAGTTTCTAGCATAATTCCTACGGATTTAAAGTAACAAACACATTGCATTTGTTCCCTTTGTTGAGGAAAGCACTAACCACATCAATCATTGTGACACTGCAAAAAATTGTTGACTCTATCTGTATATCACTGTCTATAGAATGGGGATTTGGGAGCACTTTTCTCGCTATATAATCAACACTCATGACCAATCGTGTTTCACAAAAATAGTTGATGAGAAATTTGACGATTCCGATCCTTCAGAATGAAAATTTGATTTTGATTATCGTAAAACTCTGCCATTATAGTCAATCCTTAGTCAAAACCAAGCAAACGCAATTCGATTTTTCGTCAAAAATTTTCCATGAATAGTCATTATTTTGTTTTGCTCCTTTCTGAAAAACGGCTAATGGATACTACAGACAAGACAATTTTAACAGTGAACATCAAGACTAGAACTGGTGCCGCAGATTTCTATCTACGATACTGGTCTTTCATATGAGAAATCATTACAGAAACGTTAGTCGAGCGTCAATTTGATTCCACTATCCAAAATCTATTCATTTAGAAAGCTTAAGAATTTTCGGTTAATTCGTTAGTGAGGCATTACACAAGGAGCAAGGCATCATCAAGTAAAAAGGATTAGACGTAAGACCTGGAGCTCACAAATAGATTTTATATGAAGCATTTTAACACAAATCAATGTCTTCTGACGTGAAAAAGATATAACTCTTTTCCAGTACCTATCTTCTGATATTTGCCAGACGGAGTTTAATGAAATGAGAGAATAAATATGAACATCAAGATTTTTTTTATACTTCTTTACATTGTCAACAAAGTCTATGTGGTGTTTCTCTGTCAAAATTCAGCAATGTACAGTACTGAATCACTATGGTGTGCAGAGAAGCATCGCATCCGTTTTAAGATCGATCAAAGAAGCATAACCGACCACTTACCTGTAACATTGAATGTGTAGAAACAAAAAAAAATATTTCTTCCTACTCGTGTAATCATACAGTGAAAAATATCCTTGTGACTTTCGATCGTCAACAAAACCGATGCTAAGCAGGGTGTTGTAGGTATGAGAGAAAGGGATAGACGCACACTCATACGAGAGACCGAAACGAGTCAGAAAACTTGTGACTATGCTAGACTCGAATCGAGTCGAGTCGAGTTGCCGAGTATCAACTCAGAAAGAGTCTGGTTACTTCGTTCTTTGATCAATAAAATTTAAATTATTGTTATAAAGAACAAAGCATGTGTGCTGCTGGCGAAAACATCCTATATTGCTTCGTTTATACGTCAAATATTGATGTAATGAAAAACTAATATTTGCATGGTTATGAAATAAAATCTCTACGGCTTCGATCGTAATCTACCTATTTATATGTTGAAAAAAAATCGTGTTGTTGGTAAAGAATGTTTCTACTATGTCGATTATAAATTTGTTAATTTAATCTATTAGTATAAAAGTTTGTACTCTGGTGCACGAAAAACTGTTGTATTTGCATAATATTCTAATTATTAGTATGATAAAAAAAATTGTTTTTCGAATAAAAGATGGTAGAAGGCTATTATTCATCACTCGAAAAGAATGAAATACAAAAAAAAAGAAAATGAGTCTCAACGAGAGTTCAAACCCAGGTAGTGTATCGCAACTGGTAGCGAACCAGACGCTTTTACCGACTAAGCTATCGAGATATAGCCTTAACTCAAATTCAAATTCAATATGAACATTTATATTTTAATCTTTTCGAGTAATAATTACGAATAGAGACTTCGTTGTACGAAGACTAACTCTAATCAACCTCGATAATCGAAAATTTAAAAATATGTCTCACTCACATATATGTATAGATATATTTATCGTGATGGCTCATTCAACGACGTAAAAAAACAATATAAAGAACAAAACACTAAATAAAGCCATAGTAATATAATCACTATGTAACACCCGTCGAGACTCATTTTCTTTTCAATTGACAAATAATAGCTGTTTCTACCATCTTTTATTCGAATAATGAATAAAAAAGTCCTGTCGTATATAATTATATACGAAAAAAATGATGTTGTTGACAAAAACAAAATCTTTACTATTTAGGTGAAATTTTCGTCATTAAGTAGGTGAAATAGTATGATAGTTTGGCTTGTGGTCAATGAAAATTCTACTATTTACATTATCATTCAGTTATTCAAATGATGAAAATAATAAAAAATATAAATTTGTATTGTTGTTTTTGTCAAATAAATACTCTTCAATTCGCATAATATTTTTATCATAGAAATGAGAAAGTACGTACATAGGTTTGATTTGTTCATGAAGAAGATCACTACTAATTCCATAATGATTGAATGATTGAATTGATGAAGTACAAAAAATTTGACTTTTTACCATTATAATCGTTTCTCTTTTGATGATTTTTTTTCAATCATTTAAATGACAGAGTATAGAGATCGCATTGATGATGAATATAATCTCTCTATTTGGGTCATAATTTTTTTATTTAAATTGATAAAATATAAGAAACATCGTGTTGACACTCTATATAAACTTGCTGTTTGATTGTATTTGAAACGTAGAAATAATACAAATAAAAAGCTTTCATTCACGACAAAAATAATCGGTTGTCATTAGAGTTTCATTGATCATTAAAATAATGAAAAGGAAAAAAAAAGTCGTGTTGTTGATGAATTTTAAATCATCTATCTTGATTGTTTGTTGATATTGAAACAATGAAAACAAATCATTGTGATGTTCAACATTAGATAGAATGTATCAATCGTATTTTAAAGACAAGGATGAATATTATGTCTTCAATATTCATCAGTCTTTCATTATTGAAATCATGAAAATTGAAAATTCATCTTACTGATGAGAAGGAATGAGAGCCTTTTTTTGTATAATTAGTACATTTGGCTTCAAACTTGTGATAATAATTCGAATCATTTAAGTGAAACATTATTGTGCAGAAGAAAATTCATGTTTCATTTTTCAATCTTAAAATATTGTTTGTAGTTGTTTGAACTTTATGTTGAAGTTTTGAATATGTTTTTTTTTGCATATTTCATTGTATTTGAAGTCTTTAATTGATCAAGCAGGATTTTTGGGTAATATAGCAGTGACACACATTTTAAACTGAGATACTCTTGGATATGTTTAATGTATAGTAAGTGAGATATTTTTTAAAAACCAGATGTGTCTTATATGTTATTGAGATGATCGCAAAGTTTTTAGTGAAAATGATATGTTGTAAAGGTCTGTTCAACATATGTTGAATAAATGATTAACATGTCTAAGTAATTCTACAGGGCGTGTAGGGACTCCCGTAGCACATCATGAGAAACCTGTAGAATGTCTTAATTATCATGTTCCGTGAGTAGAAACCTTGCACGATGTACCAGAGCTTCAGAAGCATGCCTTAGGCCTCCTGTATCATGACTGAGCGATCCTGTAGGATGTCTGAGGAATCCTCTAGCATATCTACGAAATCCTATAAATTGTCTAGGAAAACCAGTGCCACGTATAGAGAATGCTGCAGGTGATCTAAAGAATTCCGTCACATTTGTAAGAAATATTGCAGGATATCTTTGAAATCCCGAAACGGGTCTAGTAACTCTTTCATTATATCCATGTAACCATGAGGATGTCTAAGGCATTTGATCTCTCATACGATTTTCCAACGATTGGATGGTTTTGCTCAAATTAAACGATTCTCCTGAAACAAAAGAACTTATGGAAAGTACATGATTTGCCACAATGAAATGACCTTTTGAAGTCTGAACTTATCATGACAACCGAGATATGAGATATGGCCATCGCTATCAAGGAGAGTGATAAGCATCATGGAAATACACGACAACGTACAGACGAAGTGTCACACTTGCTGTGGGAACCGACGAATGAATAGCTGAGAATTCAAAAATAAGTGGAAAACTTGTAACGATTTGATATTTACATAACTGATTCTCAAAGGATGATAGACTCTACTCATATTATAAACTATAACTCAAATAAAATTTTATTTTGTGCTTTTTGCGGCACGGGTACTGATGTGATTTCGAAATTTTCATTTATTTTCGAATTCGAATTAGGCAGTTACTCAGAAAAGGTGGATGCAGGTGTATGTAAAACAATCGAAAACAGATCAATCTATTTCTTGAAGACAAGACAAGTTGAATCTGCTGCTAGTCGCAGCTTTTGCTTGTCAGCAATCGACTAGCTCGAAAGTTAAATAACAATTGAATGATAACATTAGTGTGCTTTTATTAGAAGAATTATAGAAATTCAGAGTGCGATTTGCCGGCGTACATCAGGACTCTGCATTACAAAATTAAGCACAGAGAATACAAGAAAACACTTATTAATAGAAAAACAAATACGAGAAGGGAATCATTGAGGTAGCAACAACAGAAACAAAGCAAAAATAGAATTAACGTCGAAACAAAAAAAAAACAGAGGGAAATCGGACTTCGAAATTTAAAAGAAAGTCATTTTTAAACAAAATAAGAATTATTTGAATTTATCGTTTGTTGAATTGATATTTTTAAATAATAATAATAATAATGATTTTATTTGATGATACCTTATGATTGCATCAAGTTGATCGATAGCAGATATTATTGTAAAATTAAATTGTTGTGGTGTGTCATTAATCCTTAGTGAATGTCATATGGAAAAATTTAATCAATATATTGATCGATTTTGAATCAGACAGGTCATACGTAAGTAATTTCAACTAATATATTGATCGATTATTCAAGTACTTCAAAAATTACAGTGTACATTTAAACTAATGCTGCATATGAATATAGTTAATTAATCACCATATAGAATCGATCTCGAAAATCAACGTATCATTAGACTGTGATAACAGTTAAAAAACCATTTAATGTACACTCACATTTTAACAAAAATAATTATTCTGAAAAGGATATCTATTTATATAGTTCATGATGATAAGAAGCGAATAATCTTGTGTATTTCAATGGATAGCACGTAAAACTGTAAATGCATTTACAAACAAATATAACTATACAGGTTGATTACGTTATTTTTAATAGTTTTGTGTAGTTTGCTATATTTTTGTAAAACATTGGAGGTTTCTTATTTTGGTACAGTTGGATAGAGCATCCACTACACTATCGAACCATATAGTTTACATTTTCTTTTCTTTAGTTCTTCTCCAAAAAAATTGATAAATCTCGAAAAGCAGTAAAAAAAACTTTTGCACGCACTATGGATGGGCAGGATAAATGACTATGCTTTGCATTCTTTTGCATCATCTAATACATTTCATTAGAAAACAAAATACACCAAAAGATGCAACGTGAAAAGCTCTACAATTTATGCAAGACCACTTGTTTTATAGTTTTAAATTTTGTTTTCGATCTAGACAAAAAAGGAGGAAAATTGGTTCCAAAGCATTTCTGAATATTTTTTTTTGAACAAGTACAATAAGCTTTATCGTGTAAGTTGTAGAGCATTTCACGCTGTATCTTCTGATATAGTTTGCTTTTTTTTACGAAGACATATCAGGTGATAAAAATATGAAATTAGAAAACGACAGCAGAAAAAAATTATTTTTTTGTACCGGTGAAAATTGGTCGCACGGAATTTTCCTTGTTTGAAAACAAAAAGTGTACAATTAAAATAAGCATTACCTTGTAGATTGAAGAGCTTTTCACGCAGCATCTTCTGGTATATTTTGCTTTCTAATAAAACGTTTTAGATGAGGTAAAAATAAAACACAAAACGCAGCCATTTATCCTGCCCATCCATGGTGCGTGCAAAAGTTTTTTTTACTGCTTTTCGAGGTTTATCATTTTTTTGGAGAAGAACTAAAGAAAAGAAAATATAAACTATGTGGTTCGATAGAGTAGTGTATGCTCTATCCAACTGTATCAAAATAGGAAACCTCCAATGTTTTACAAAAATATAGCAAACTGCACAAAACTATTAAAAATAACGTAATCAACCTGTATATGCTTGTTTCTGCCAATTAACAACTACATCAATAAAAGTTCAAATAAATAGAGTTCGAGTCATTTTTGGGCAATTTAAATCGCTTGCTATTGTTGATAGATTTAGAAAGAGAACATATAAATGATTGCACTTGTAAAGTAATGAATGGCATCTGACATCATCGACGATCCAGTTTTGTGAATGTCATAGTTTTATTCTTCTCACATTATATACTGATTGAGAAAAGTTTAGACAGCAATGTAATTCATTCAGATAAGAGTATAATGTTGACACATCGTCCAGCCTAAAGAAAAAATTACACTGGATGCGTCTGGTGTGATGCCAATTTGGGTTATCATACAACTTATACAACGTATTATCTTACGGCGAGATGGTATTATTTGGCACGACTGGCTCATCTTGTCAGCTTGTATATAGTTTGACCGAGATTTTGTAGCAAGAGTGTAATGAATCAATACGTAATTAGTATGTGTGAGAACAGAGTAAATTAGACTTTGGTCTATCTGGAAGACAAAGAAAAAGGGAGATGGATGAATGGGTATTGCAATTTTCATATTTGAATACAACTGCTTAACCTTTCGAAACGTCACAGAGAATAATATCCATAGAGATTGTGCAAATAAGCATTCAATTGAATTTAACGAGTGAAAGATAATAATAAAATTAATTACTTAACAACAAACAAATCAAATTCAGAAGACTGCTTCTTTCTTAATATTACTTTACATGAATAATAGATAAAGACATTAATCAAGTCCGTATGAAACTTCTATGATGTCTCGATTCCTCATTAAACAAACACTTAATTATTTCTATAGGAAGAAAGGTAAGAAGACAAAAGAAAAGAAAAGAAAAGTTTTGATGTTCGTTGATAAAGAAATTCGCAACACGAAATGAAGAATGAATGAATATATTTGCAGGGATACAAACTCGAAAACTTTTTTTCGATTTCGTACCAAACTCAAAAAAAATCCGTACGAAAAGCACAAAATCTTTTGAAAGATTCATGGAGTAAAGAAGATTTTGTATTTGTCGTAAGGGTGTTTTTTTGAATTTGGTATAAAACCAAAAACAAAATAGTTTATAAGTTTGTATCCACACAAAATTTGAATCCACAGGCTGAGACAGACGTTGTCGATATAAACGATCATAGACCGTATATCAATGACGTCTTGTTATAATATAAAAACTACTTCCTAATTACATTTGTGAAGAAGTCTGAAGAAATGTGTTCTCAAAATAGATCAAATAAAATAATCTTTCTGTAGTTAGTAACAGCAGTTACATCATGTTTCACATTTGAATCCTGAAGGAATTGCACTAAAAGCTTTTGTGATTGATATAAATATTGAATAAGTCATTAGATTAGTAAAATCTATATAAATATTTTATATAAGGGCATGATAATATTGGAAGAAGAATAGAGTTTATAACATAAAATAAGAATCAGTTGAACTTAACAATACTGTGATATAAATGCTCAATTAGTTTATCAACTCATTGAATTATTTCCTGGATATCATTGATTGTTATCGACAAAGATGTTTTTTTTTCAAATCTATTATCATTTCTTTGTTTCGTGTAATAAAGTATTTTTGTTTTATTCTAATTTCGTCGACTCTCGTTGTTTATATATCGAATGGGTTAATTTTAAGTATTTATAAAATCTTTCTATACACGAAACAAAAATATTTAGTTCGTGTATTTCTATTTCTTACAATTGTTCATTTGTAATATATTCTTCTTCCGCTGTAGCTTATGATAATTCTTTTAAATTTAATACAGTCATGTTTCTTGATTCTTTAATGGCTCATTTATTGAATACAATTAATCTTGAACATAAGCGAAACATGACTATGTTTTTTTTTCTTGAATAACTATAATGATAACGATGAAAAAAAAATAAAAATCTCTCATGGTTAATGAAAACCTTTAATAAAAAAACCAATTCGAATTTCTTTTTATGTTTTTTTAATTAATAAATATATTATGTTACGTTCTCTAAATATTGTTGAAATATTCATTTTTTATTTTTTATCAACCAGAATGTTTACAACCAATAAAACCATTACAAAAGAAACGTTTTTGTATATCATGATTTTCATTATTTGTATTATCATCATTAAATGTAACATTATTTTCATCATTTCTATCAAGTTGATTAATTATATCAACTACATTTTGACATGCATGAGCACGTGATGATCCAAATAAACCAAAAACACACATACGATTGAGATATTCACGTAATTGATTGAGTAAAATTGTTTGTTTATATGGATTTGATTCATTAAGAGTATTTTTAATTAGATGAAGTAGAATATTTTTTATATTTTGATTATCATAATTTTCATCAATAATATGATTATTTATATCAGAATTTATTGAAATAGAATGAAGATATGATATTTGTAATAAGAAAATTGTTAGAAATATTGATAACAATAACCAATGATGAGACATTATTTTTGAAAATTTAAATTATAATATAAAGACAGAAAGTGTTTGTCTATATGGGTTAGATTGTAAATATGAGAAGAAGAACGAGAAAACGAGAAGATTTTTATACTTTATTTTTGTCGTTGTTCTTTTTTCTTCTTTCTTTTTCTTTTAACACTCGCTTCATTCTTATAGTTAATGATTTTGTTACCGCAGGGCAATTTTCTAGAATCAATTGTTCGTTCTACTCGTTAGACCTTCAATATCAATCAAAGAGAAAGACTATAGTTGCCACTTTCTTTCTACAATGGATAATCCGACTTAGAACAACGCCTCCATTCAATGATAATCTATATGCTCACTAATACTAGTTGAAAGTGATTGACAAAGAACTCTACTGCCTATAAAGTGGTAAAAAGTAGCATCGAAATGTCATTTGCAAAAAAACACATTTCCGTCATTCTGTTTTTAATATCATCTCCATCATGTAAAAATGCATAACAAGCTATGAAAATATGTCCGATAAAATTCTTATAAAGAATATAAAATAAGTTTTGATTCCCTCAAGGAATATTTGTTTCTCATATAAATGCATATTGGTGAACATCGATATTAATAGTAACTGAAGTTAACATTTATATCGACCCTATATTAGAATTTACGTGGTGATACATTTTTATTATTCAAGAAATTTAAGTCATACTAAAATAACAAAAGTTTTTGCATTGTTTATGAAAAATCCAGCTATAAGAAAAAATTCTAATTATGCAATCATTCGTTTACTACGAATAATTTATAGTTTTATGTATATCATTCTTCGATTCCTGTTCTTAACAAATGCCATTACAAATAGACAAAAAACTCTAGTCGAATTTCTTTTCTTTTTCTATGTGCTTGACTTTTGCACAAACCTCAAGATGTATCCATACCACATGACTTTCTTTTTATAGGTATCATAGGAATGAACACATACTTAAAACAATTAATTGGAATAAAATAATAAAAGCTTTTTCACTCAAGATGAAAAAATGTTCCTTATCACAATCTACCTACTCATATAGATTCTCTTTTTGACCTGTCTGTTATAGACTTCGTTATTTAATCTATAGATTTTGTATTATGAGCCAAATCATTTTGAATATAAACCTGGAAAATAAATCGAAAAACATGTATAAAATATGATTAAACTTAGTTTTGCACATCATAAATATCGTTTTGATAGTTGTAAAAGATAACCAGATTCAATCGAGTATTACAATCGCTAGGTTGCGATAGAAGCGGATTTTTATTGTTAATCTATACAGCTTGTAATGTTTTTCATAAAGCATTTCATTTTTGAGCATCCTGACACACGTATGAATAAGAATATTAAACGATGGAATAAGAAGTTCAAGCACTTAAACTTGTCAAAAGGTGTCAAGTCTTACAAATTAGAATAAACAATCTACACTGATAGATAGTTGAATACTTCAGACGACAAGCTAATAATTAGATCTATTTTTAGTAAATGATAAATCTCGATGAAGAACATTTTATACAGAAAAATATTGATGCACAATTTGTACTTTTTTTTGTCAAAAGCTCGATTTATAAAACTTCTTCCGAACAATATATTTTATGATCAACGAATTTTAAATGGTATCCATATGAGAAAACAAAACGTAAACAGTTCAAATGATATACAACAGTGTTTTTTTATCCAATGATTGATTCTTATTTCTAATTCAAGGAAATCATTCAAAAGTATCTTATAGATATTTTTTTAACTTCTATTTATTGATAGACATATCGAAATCAAAAGTAGTTATATCCACAAAAAAAAACAAATTCTTGATTTTATACATATTAATTTGAATTTGTAAAATTTTCATGAAGTTAACGAATATGGTCGTAGTATTAGAATTTCAAATATTCTTTTGTTCTATTATGGAAATGATAATTCTAGATAGAAAAAAAAAGAAGTTGTTGTTCTGTTTTGAGGAAATAATTCTGAAGTGTCCTTTTATTGAAAACTTTTGAGAATGAACTCTAAGAAATCTAGTCATAGGTAGCGAATGTATTAAAATTGAAAATGATGTTAACACCTTAGTATTAATTAATTATTATGCGAAAAAACTATCAAAAGTATTAGCATGGTTTTTTTTTGAAAATACTAATCTTAATATGATATTCCTATTGATAAATTGAGGGAAAAAAAAATAGCGTTTAATTTATATAAATTTTCCTGTTCATTAAAATAAATTGATATTATTTGAAGTGACTTTAAGATTCTATGAATTATTTTTATTTTTAAAACAAAATAGAAATCCTTTTTTTGCTTTGTTTAAAGTCTATAAAATAGACTCAATTAAAGTTTATGAAAATTTATACCACTCTCAGTTAATATGGCTAATATATTATCTCTGAATAAAGTAGCATTATATGGTCTTGGATTATAATGATATGTTTCTTTTATTTTTCCATCTTGTGTAATATGTAAAATATATGATGATTAAATAAACAATATCTACATTGATAAGGTTTTAAATCCATATCAAGTTGAATAGACCATAATCGATCAAGTGTTTTAATAGATCTTAATTCAATTTTTAATATTTTTTCAGGAAATTTTTGAATAATTAAACTAAATTTTTCATTATTATAACGTATACTATCAATATATTCATCTTTTGTACATGTATAAGGAGATTTCCATTGTTTAATTAATTCTATTGATGGTAATAAATGATATTCCATTATTGATGAACCATAATCATCAACAGTTAAAAATAAAGATGTATTAGAACATGTACAAGAATGAAATTTTTCTTGTTTAAAACAATTTGCATTATCTAATGAAATTGTATTTTCATAAACAAAACAAATACCATAATTTTCTGTTGTTAAAATAAATCGATGAAAAGTTGATGACCAACATATATCTTTTATACGTTCTAAATGCCAAGGAAGTTTTTTAATTATTTTTAAAATCATAATCAATTAAATATAAATATAAATTTTGATGAATTAATAAATATTGATCATTTGTAGCAATAATTGATGATTTTATTTCAGAAAAATCAATTGTTTTAAATGGTAAAGAAAGAATTGAATGTAGATCGGATTTTTCTTGAATTTCAATTAAATTATCATTAATTAATAATGGTTGAATATTAATTTTAAAAGATGTATGTTTGATATTATTTAAATTTTCATTAAATTGATAAATTTCTTTTTTTATTAAATTAATTTCATTTTTTTGTTTATCAATTTTATTAATTATAATTTGTTGAAGCTCTTTATATTTTTTTTCAAAATAAATAATCAATAGTTTTATAACATTCATTACGCCATTGTTCAAGTTGTTTACAATATTCTATAATAAATTCTTTAATATCTATTTCAATCAATCGATTATCAATTGTACTAATTTCATCTGTTAATGGATTTAATTGTAAAATAATTTTATCATAATGTTCTTTTAAATGTAATAAACATATATCTTGATTACAACAATGACAAAGTGCACGTGATATTCGTTTACATTTATTTATGGTACAAGTTGATTGAGACATGAAAAAATCAAAAATTGTTTAATGGCAAGACATATGCAACTACAATGAAATACCAAATTTTCTATGCAGAGTTTATTTTGAAATAGAAACAAAAAAAAAGTTGATACCCCTTCTAAATACTTTCTAATGTAACTCGAAGAAAATATTTATGGTGTCTATTTTATTTTTGTTACAAAATATGATATACCGCTAGGTTTTTGTTATTACAGTATACAAATAAGATTAGTTCTAGTTGAACAAAAAAAAACTTGTGTTTCAGGAAATATACTCAGTATTCTGATCTTTTTACTTACAAAAAAACGGAGAGTTAACTTTTAGTCTTTGTGAGTCCAATGCTACCTATAAGGAAGCGTTTGAGAATTTTGAACCTATGACAACTTTTGCTCTATTTACTCTGTAAGTTAACAATATTGATCATATTCCAATCAAATGAATTCTCTGATTGACAATCGAACTAATTTAAAATATGAGCTGATCATAGCATGCGTGGACCGAGATATTCAAATTTCAACAGTATTTTTCTTTTATCGTGATTAGATAAAGCTCTGCAAGTTGCATGAGGAAAAAAAAAGTGATATCATAAATATTCAAAAGCAATAAGATACTATTATTGTTAAATATAAGAATAATAGATACAAAATTTAGATGGTTGTACAATCACTTTTGAATATGTGTAATATTGTTTTTTTTCTTATGTAATTCATCGAGCTCTATCCAACCATGACAAAAAAAATGCTGCTAAAATTTTGAAATGTGATCACATGATAGAGACTGTAAATATCTTGAAATTCAAATTTCACGATCCATACATGTTATGGATAGATCATATTTTAAATTAGTTAGTTTGATAGTGAAAACATTCATTTGATAGGAATATGATTAATCTTCTTAATTTACAGTTTAAAGCAGATATTTTCAATAATATAATGAATTGAAATTTCTCACATACATTGTTTTCCTAATTATTCATGTTCGATGTTTATACAAATTGAAGAAGGCTATGGTACATACTCACACTTATAAACTTTTATGTCCAAAAAAAAAACATGATTTTTATCAGTAATAAGTAAAAATATTCATCAAGGTCATGCCTGATTGCTTATCACACTTTTATTCTCTTTTTTTTTTCATTTATCAAATTTCTCTTCTTTCTACGGTATCTCTAAAAATTAATTAATAATTTGTTATCATAAAAAAATACAATGAGTTATTAAAATAAAACAAAAGATAATATGTCATTTGATTATTTCGTATTTTTGTTTTTTTGAAACTCTTCTTTTACGAGAGAATACATTTTAAATAAAAATTTAAATTCTATATTCGAAGATTTACAATAAGATATCAATGACAAACTCAAAAACAAAAGAAATTATAAATATATAGAATAATACAAAATTTATTCTCAACTTGTCAAGATAGAATATGAACTAAAAACTTATGTTTTTTCAATTATCTAAAAATAAAATTTCAAAAGAATTCTTTATCTTTATCATTGTTAATAGTCCATGTATGACAATAACATTCTTCATTTTCTATGTATAAAATACACGTGTTCATAATTGATATTAAAATTATAGAAATCATATTTCTAGTCATAATATAATCCTCAATATATAAACAAGGAGTATATTCTTTTCTGCATTTTTATGTATACAAAAAAAAACTGATTGCCTCTCTTTTTCGAACATAAATGCATACTTTATGTCCACTGAATATAGACAGAAGAAAAGAATGTATAAAGCATAAACATATACATATATTTTGGTTACGGTTGAATACACTTACATTTCATACTAACGTTATCATCCTTTCATTTGCAATCATATATATATATAAGACAAGAACGAAGCATTTCCTCATAAAAGTGCGTTTGGTTTGTTTTTTTTTTCTTTACTATAAAAAGTAAAAATTTTCTTTTTTCTATTTGATTGAAATAGATAAAATGGATGAAAAAGATCCTCGACAAGGACATGTTTCAAGTGATATTCATATACTTCCACCAAGTCCCTATACAGATGTTCGAAAATCTAGTTTTATTAAAGGAAAATTACCTCCTGAAAATGAAGAAATACTTCCAAAAAATAAAAATGTAGAAAAACCACGTACAAGCTTTTTGTATGATCCACGTAGAAAAACATTACTTGGTCGTAGTTCTCTTAATTGGGGTAAATAAAAATTAAAGTTAATCAAATTATATTACTTATTTTATATATATTTTAGCTAGATTAGCCTTATTTTATACAATATTTTATTTTTGTTTGGGAATGTTTTTTGTTATTTTACTTACGGCATTTGCTTGGATGCTTGATCGTGAAGTACCAAGATATTATAATAAGGATAGTACAATGGCTGTACGAACAACAGCTACTGTTGGTTTGTTAAAAATAAAATAAATATTTATGATTTTGATTTTGATTTTGTTTTTTTTTTCTTTATTGTTTTCTTTTTTTATAGTTGGAATGGGTTTTCGACCTCAACCAGAAATTGATGATAGTCTTATTCGAATAACAAGTGATCCTCATCAACAAATACGTATTGCTTCATCACTTCGATTATATCGTGATGGTTAGTTAATTATTGTTTTTTCTTTTGAAAGAAAAAAAAAAAAAAAACAAGTCGTTTTATTTTGTTTGTTTGTAGTTTATCTTATTCAAAGAAATGATGCTAAAATAGAAGAATGTTCAGAAGTGGAACCAGCATCAGAATTAGTACCCGGTACAGCATGTTCATTTAATTGGTTTCATATTGTTAATACAGCAGATCATCCATGTTCGGATAATAATATGTATGGTTTTAAAAATGAAGAACCATGTGTTCTTGTTAAATTAAATAAAGTATTCAATAATTTGTTTGTTTTGTTTTTCAAATTCAAAACAAAAAAATAAAAAATTAATTAATTCTTTATAGGTCTATGGATGGACACCATCAAAAGGTCCTTTACCACCACGTATACAAGATCTTCGAAATATCCATAGTAATAAAAGTGTATCAAAACCAGACGTTTATATCACATGTGAAGGATCGGTATGTTGTAAATGAAATAAGATTTAATCTTTCTTTTGAATAGATACATATTTATCAAATCATAGTACTAATGTTCTATTGTATTCTTTATCGAAATTTTATTTCGTTTTTTTTTTTTTTTTTTACAAAAATAGAATCCTGCTGATAAAGATGCTTTACATGATGTCAAATACTATTCAGTAGGAAAACCATCTGGTTCAATAAAATACGGTATTATACCAAATTATTACTTTCCATATCGGTAAGCTTTTATATACAAAAGATAAAGATGATTTCGTTCTGTTTTTATACAATAGAAATGCTCCTGATCATGTTCAACCATTTGTATTAGTTCAGTTTAAAAATTTACCATTAAATCGTCTTATTAGTGTAACATGTCGAGCTTGGGAACCAGGTATGGAACATGATTCCAAAGCTATGCGTGGTATGGTTGCTTTTCAATTATTTCGTTCACATTTAATTGAGAAACCAAATATTGATGATCGTTAGAAAAAAAAGCAAAATTTTATTTTAGACTTTCTTTTTTTCTTTTTCTTCTTCTTTTTTTTTTGTCTTTCATGTGTTTTACAGTAGAATTTTAATTAATTTTCTTGTTTAAATAAATAAAATATAAGTTCAAAGAAAATAATAAAATAAATGTGTTAAATACAAAGTTGTTTACATTACGCATTTAATTTCATATATTATTCACCTATGAATAAATTAGTAAATATTCTTTTTTTTTCGAGGTACATAAAGCAAAAAGAAAGAAAGACATTACTCAATATGTCGTATAACGCATGTCTTTCTATATTATATGAATAAAGCAATCGTGCTCATGTCCTCTTACGTTTTCAACAAACATGTAATCTAATCGTTTTTTTCTTCTTCTTCTTCTTCTTCTTCTTGCATTCAATCTTTCGTCTCTTTGAAGTCCTTGATTAGTTAAAGAATTGGTTGTTATTCGTGTTTTTATACGGCTTTCTGTATTCAAGTAAATCAACGGTGCATGTATGTAGAAATCATGATTTATTATTTTGCTTGTCAATAACCTAAGAAGTATAATCGTAAAAAATAAAGCTTCTCTACTTTCTTTTAATATATATATATATATGATGGTAATTATTTTTTGATTTTTCCTTTTTTTCTTTTTTAAGGTTAGCAATCCGATACGAAATTCAAATTAACATCAAATGATTGCATATTACATTTTTTACTTTGAGTTTTTTTTTTTTCCTTTTCAATAATTCAATATTAGTATAAGACGAAAGAAAGAAAAAAAAAAGAGAGAAAAATAGAAATTATGTTATACAAATGGAAGATTAGTATGTACTGAAGAATAAAAATAACGCATAATATATATGGTAGGTTGATTATAAAGGTAGTAGTAATTTTCGATATCAATCTATAAAGAAATCCTTGACTAAAAAATTCTTTGTTTAGTATAAATAATATTTATATATGAATATTATTTAAAAGAATTAATCTATATTATATATTATAAATATACCAAATAGTTCAAAAGTCATTCGACAGTTTTTACTTGCGAATAGTTTATGATAGGAATAAGATAAAGAGATAAAACTTTGACCTTGACTATATTACTGCATAATTCAATCGTACCGGTTAATAATTGAATGGTCAGTAAATGGACTTCAGAAAAGTAATACAGAAGAATACATTAGATTTGAATGCCTATGATCCATATAATGTCTAGTATCGTACGTGTAACTCATCAACCGATCATGATAAAAATTTTATGTTTAGATTTTTAACATCTAATTGATAAGTTAATTGATGAAATATATATTTCTTTTTATTATAATTAATATAGTACATGAGGAAAAAATATTTTATTTCTAATTCTTATTCTAGACAAATAATGACAATAATAATTATTTTTTATGTATAACAAAAACGATGAATGCCGCGTAGAGCATTCACTCGTTGGAATCATTGTTTATTTATATTATTTTTCTTTTTTCTTGGTTTTTTTCTTGGTTTACATTATTGGGAATTTATTCTTCGAAATGATTGTTCATCATCATCATCATCATTTTTATCTTTTCCATCAAAACCAATAATGATAAAATCAAATTCATTTTATAATCATTTTCAATATCGAACTTTTCAAACATGTCAAAATCATACATCAAATATATTTTTAACAATTGCTGTTTTATCATCACATGAACGTTTAATAGAATATTTACCAGCTATATTTGAAACATGGTTATTAACATCAACAATTGAAATTGAAATAATTATATTTCTTGAAGAAAAATATTTAGGTAGAGAAGAATTTATAGAAAAATTATTTTTTAAATCAAATAAATATATTCAATCATGTTTTTTTATTGTTAAATTAAAATATGTTGAAAATGAATATCCACCACAGAAAAAAAGTTTTTATGCTATGAAATTTCTTTATACATATTATCGACATCGAACATCATGGATATTACGTTTAGATGATAATGCTTATGTTAATATTCCAGATTTAATTAAATGGCTTAAATCAATTGATCATAAACGAGCTTTATATATAGGACAAGGTGGAACAGGAAGAAAAAGTGAATCAACTATTTATTTTCCACCGAAAAAAGTAGAAATTAATTTTCTATTGTTTTAAGTTTTTCTTTTTTCTTTTAGTATTTTTGTATGGGTGGAAGTGGAGTAATTCTTTCACAAAAAACACTTATTCAATTAGGACCATGGCTTGATCAATGTTTTAAATCTGAACTTCGTACTAATCATGAAGATGTTGAATTAGGTCGATGTATTTTAATACACGTTCATATTGATTGTACAAATGCATATAATTCAAAAGTATTATTTTATCATCATTATGGTCCACATTATTTATTTGGTATTGATTTTACAACATCAATTATTTCTCGTGCATTTATTCTTCATCCAATTCAAAATCGAACAATATTTCAACAATTATTTAATTTTTATCGTCGACAACAACAAAAAAAATTTCAATTATCTATATGGAAATTATCGAATAGAGAAAATTATATTACATTTTTTAATACAATGGAATTTGATCTTGTACGTGATATACATTATCAATTAATTGATGCACGTTGGAAAACATATATTAATATAACTGTTCAATCTTATATAGAACATTTACAAAAACTTTGGCATCAACGTTCTAGTAATTGGACAGTAATTAATGGTAAATTCTTATTAGGTTATCATCGTATTATACCACGATATGGTTTAGAATTAATAGTTGAAGTATTACTTAATGCTCGTACAGTTTCTATGTTTCCATCTCGATCAACTGTTATTCGAAAACGTTTTCATATACGTCAATCATTTGTTAATAAATATCATATTGATTCACGAGAAATAATTAATATTGATTTAAATAAAAAAGAATATCAATTAAATCTTATTGTTGTTTCAAATAATAGAGATAAAACATTATTAAGATTTATTCATAATTTTCAATATGAAATACTTAATGATTCTTATCAACAACAATATTTTACTTTAACAATACTTTATTTTCAACAAAATAATTCTATAATTGATCAAATAAATCAATTAATAGTCAGATATCCATTATCTATTCGTTTAATAATTATTAATGAAACTCAACATATATATAATCGTGGTCTTGGTCGTCAATTAGCATCAGAATATTTTTCTCATAATCAATTATTATTTTTTCTTGATGTAGATATTATATTTACAAAACAATCATTAATTAATACACGTCGTTTAATGATTCATCAATTATCAGTATCATCTTGTACAGTTTATTTTCCTATAATTTATTCATTTTTTTCACATATGTTTGTTAATAATAATCATTCAATAATTGATGTACGAACAGATTCAGGTTTATTTTCTATATATGGTTTTGGAAATGTAGCTCTACGTAAACGTGATTTAGATCGAATTGGTGGATGGGAAATAAATAATTATCATTGGGGAAATGAAGATGTTAATTTATTTCAACAATTTGTTAATATTTCAACTGAATGTTATATATTTCGTGCTGTTGAACCTGGTTTAAAACATGTATATCATAAAAAAATGTGCAATGATATTAAAGAAGAATTATTATTTAAAATGTGTCATGCGGCAGAAATTAATTTACTTGGATCACAAGCAGATATGATTGACTATATATTTGATAATAAGATTTTGAATGATTGAAATTAATTAAATGAATTTTGTTTGTTAATATAATAAACTATTAGGACCATATTCACTTGTCTAGGTCAAATTGAACTATAAAACTCAACAAAAAACGAATATGATCATCTTGTAGAACAATTTCGTTAGATGAATAGTTTATGTTCTAATGAAAATGGTACTGAGTCAAAACTAATCTATTCCGATGGCAATGAAAATCATCGAGAAAAAGTTGATCTTTGCTTTATGATTGACTTAATGATAGACATATTGTAATTTAAGAGATATGTATACATACTTAATTTTTATTGATATTTATATTTGGCTTACTTTGTTGTATTTTCATCTTATCTTGATGTCAATTATTTAGAACCTTACTGTCTAATTCTAAAGTTGGCTTATGATAGATAGTTCCGAATTATTTTCATTACCAGAATTGAAGACAAAATTTTGGTAGTAATATCCAATATGTACCTTATACTTTCATAACACAGTTCTCATATAATCAGAAGGATGATGAAAAAAGTTGTTTGTTTTTTTTCATGAATATTGTTTTTTAACAAATGATTCTGAGGAAATAAACGTCGAGGATTACATGACCATCTCTTAAAACAGAATTCCGTCACAATCGAACAGATCGCAATATTGTATTATATGTTTTTACAGAGACTCGTGAGATAGCTAAAATATCATCCCACCATCGTTCCATCTCTTCAGCGCAGGCTTCACTTTCGCCTGATCTCGCCCTGTCTTTCCTCACTACATAAGCAATACGAGAGAGGCAACTTTTTAAAAAAAAAACTTTTCTACTGATATAAATCTGAAGTAGAAAAATTCCGCTAAAAAAATATCAATAGGAAAAGTTAGATGTCGCTGTTCAGTTAGGCATAGATACAATCACAAAAAATCCAAACTTAGTAGGTTTGCGTCGGAGTTACATTTTAACTTTCTCTACTTGTGCGCTTTATTGTATAATGCATTAGATCATTCTTCATTCGCTTATCAAAAGTAGACTTTCTTCTATATGTAGGTGCGTGTCTACTGGTAAACAGTCGTACTCCGAATGATACTATGGCTTACAAGACTCAGCATGATGATCGTATATTTCCGTGTTGTCTAAAGAGAAGTGCGATAATTTATGGAGACAAAAACGCTCGTTTATCATCTTCGTACATGCGCGGATAGTCTACGATTTCCGCGTTTTACGTTATATTTCTCGACATATATGATTCTATTGTTCTATATATATATATGGTCATAGAAGTATACGATCATAATATTTGACTACATGAATCATTCAAATTACAATCGTATCTTCAAAACAGTGGAGAAATCGTAAAATCTTATAATAATATGAAACTGCTCTGTCGCCAAAAATTTTAGCTGGCATGCGACAGTGGAACGAGGTAGAATAATGTGACGTTGTGATTCACGAATCTTTGATTTATCATGAGGAAAAAACTTTTTTTAGAGTTTTGAATTTATGCGTTGATGAAAATGAGTATTTTTAAAACGATCTTAATATTTAATTGATGTTCAGTAAAACGACTATAATTTTGGACTAGCAGCTCGTAAATACGAACGCTTCAACGATTTTCTTAGTCTCACTGGAGCCTACCTATAATCAAAATATGAAGTCGAAAGCTCGGAATCAGTTGGAGTAGTTTCCTCGTAAGAGAATTTATTTAAAAGTAATAGAATATATAACTATTACACGCTTTGATTTCACTTTTTGCATCGATCAAGACATTTTCAATTTTGGCTTCAACAAATCTCTGGATTTCGATCAAACCAATTACAGTCTATGTTTATAATATTGATTTTTGTCTTTAACTAAATAAAATCAAAAATAGAACGTTTATTCGATTAAATCTGTAACAATTTATAAGTTGGACCTCTAATGTTTAATTAATATATTTTATTTTGTATTAAATGTATTCATCAAGTGATAAAAAAATTGCAATGAATCATTATTTTGTTTTATTCTAAACATAATAATATGTGTTATAAGAAACATGTTACATAAGAAATATTTTTTTTTGACAAGAAAATAATAAGCTGACCGAAAACTATTAGGCAGAATGAAAAATATCATCATCTATTCGGTAGTCAAACAGATTGAACTAATTCTGAGTGAATTGAGAAACACAATTAACTTTTACAAATTCTATTGGTTCGTTTGCTTTGAATTAGTCTAGTCTGTTTGTTACGTTCATCATAGAACAACATAGCGACATTGATATTTATTCTTTATTGTTTTTACAGACGGTAATGAGAAATATATCTATATATAGATTGACATGAATACATTGAATGAGTTAAACATGAATAATTTAAATAACAATTATCTCAATATACTCGATTTACCCAATGAAATTTTATTTATCATTTTTCAAAAACTCAATACGATTGATGTTTTTCATTCATTTGTGGATGTTAATCCACGATTTAATCGATTAGTATTTGATTCTATTTATATTCATGATCTTAATATGACTACTGTTATGGATACCACTTCATTGTACGATCAGACTTCTTTAATAGATCCACAAGTTCTTTCAAGAATTTGTGAAAAATTTTTACCTCGAATTCATAATCAAATATATAAACTTACTGTTGAAGAATATTCAATAAATCAAATTCTTCTTGCATCGAATTATCCTCAATTATATTCATTATCATTTATAAATTTTCAAGAAGAAATACTTTATCAATATTTAACAGGTATAGTATTTAATATTGTCATTAGAATTTAAAAATAAAAAATTAATTATTATTATTATTTTTTAAATTAAAGATAATTTAATTCTTCGTGATCTTACCAAACAAATAACACATCTTAATATTGATATTAAAGAGACAATAAAACATGATTCGAAAATTGGTTCAAAGATTTTTACATTAATCTTATCTTTATGTAAAAAATTAATTGTTTTGAATTTTTGTCATATGTTTCCTACACGAAATTATTCACCTTCTCTTTTTTATTTGCTCTGGGAAAATTGTATACCTTCAACTTTAATTAAATTAAAAATCAATGTCTCAACTTTAGTTGATTGTCTTTATCTGCTTGATGGACCTCTTGTTTGTTTATCAACATTAATTATTAATGTATCATCTACTTTTTGTCCATTAGAATACATAAATCCAACAGTAAGTATTATTTCAATGATTATATTTAGAGAATAAAAAAAAAAACCCTCGAATAAATAAATAAATATTCTTAATTTTATTTTTTTTATAGAAAAAACTTCCCAAATTGAAATATTTTTCGTTTACCGCACCTAATTACACAAGGCATTATGATGATTTAATTCTTCCATTACTTCGTCGAATGATAAATCTTGAAGAATTGAAATTATATTTAACAGTAGTAAGATCTGGTTCAACTTACATTGATGGTATTCAATTATATGAACAATTTCTTATTTATATGACACAATTAAAGAAGTTTACTTTTAATATTACAACAATAGTCTCCTTTAGGACCGTTAGACTTAAACTTCAATCGAATGAAGATATTCAACGTAGTTTTATTGGAAGAGGATATCAACAAGTAGCGTCCTATATTTATATTCATCCTAAACCATTTTTATCCCATGGTGAATGTCATATCTATTCACTTCCGTATGGCTTCGAATATTTTGTTAAGCTCAACAATTCTTTTCAAGGTGGTATGTTTCATAAAGTTCGACAATTGAAAATGAATGATGGAATTCCTTTTGAAAATGAATTATTCAAGCTCATCTCTCAAGACTTTCCTTTTCTCGAATTTTTATATATATCTAATGATTATCCACAAAAAGACAATCAACATTCATCAACATTAATTACATTTCCTTATCTCAAATTTCTTCATCTAAAATGGGCACATATTGATTATGCTAAACTATTTCTTCTGAAAAAAAATATACATTTATCTCGTTTGTCAAATCTTTCCATTGAATATAAATCACTCATAACAATAACAAACAATTTTACTAATGATGCAACGCAATTTAATTTTGATAAATTGAAAAGTCTTGATGTATGTCAATCATTTGTTCGTCCAAAAAATTTTCATCAATATTTTCCTTTGTTATAAATTGTTTCAATAAAAGAAAATACATGGAAAAAACTAAATATTTTTCTTTTTATTCTATACAGTAACAAAGAACACAAGGATAGTTAGATGATATTTGAGTTTCACTTCACTTTGAAATGTGATGCAAAGCGGTTCAAACGGATATTAACAAGAAATTATATGAAACAAATAGTGATTTACGATTAAATACCAAACATTTTATTCTGAGCAATGTCTCTTTTATTTCATTAAGTTTTTTTTTCGTATCAGTATAGTATGAAATATTAGATATCCATCGGAAAGTCGAACTAGAAAACTAAATAGACATTATGATATACACTACTATGAGAAATTTATTATCAAATATTAACTGATTTCTAAAGAGCGTTATCGATTGATTATTTTAATAAGAGTCCATCCGATTTATCGTTGAGATCAGAAACGATAAAAAAAGCTTGTCAGCGTAGTATGGTGTCCATCCAGCGAAAAAAATTTAAGCGAAAGATTTTTCAGCAAAAAAAACAGTGAAAAGCAAAATAGCGAAAGACAAAGTAGCGGAAAACGACACCGAAAAAGAGGGTGTGACTGTAGCTGTGAGTGTGGGTTTGGGTGCGGAGGTGTGGATAAGGAGAAGTCCTATACCAACACCCCAACTGTTTTCATAGAAGCATCGAAGGTAACTAAAAACAAAACTCATAGATTGAATCATTTTAGTCTGGAATGGTAGAAATATGCGCATGCGTTGATATATATGTTATCGTCTACAGATAAAAAGGGAAGACATTTTTCTCTTTAAAAGACAACAGATGGCAGCTGCAACAAGACGAAAGATGATACTTGTAACACCGATGTTGTTGTGGGTTCATAGCTGCGTTGTTCTCTTTTAGATCTATTCACGATTTCTGATAAGCATATTATGCATCAACACAAGACTAAAGATTAGAGAAGACTAGTCCGAAACAGGAAATCTTAATGTAATATTACACAAAACCTGTGAAGTGGGTCCACTTGAACTACATAACAACAACGAAGGGTTAAAGCATTGGTCACTGAATTTTGCAAAGGAAGTTAGTCTTGTAGTTTATGACGGAAATCAATTACAAAATAATTTGAACTTAACATATCTTATAGAAAAGATTTATTTATGAGATAATGATGATCTATGAAAGTGCAGAAGAATCTATCAATGTTTTTTGTGGCACTCATTTTTCAGTATGTGTAGCAAAGGACAAATCACGAACTTCAAGATTTTACTCGGGAATATCTGTACTCTTTCTTCCTTGATAGATTCTATCAAAATATAAACAGAATTTCAATTATTTTAGAATTTTATTGTTTTGGATTACTTTGTAATCCATTTTCATCAATCAGTGTAGTTATTCGATTTTTAAAGCACTTTAATTATCATATTTCAATTAACTAATTCCGAAAATATTTTTCACTATATGAATCACTGTAATATTATTGAAAAACATGTTTTCGTTTCTATTCTTGTTGTCCTAGGTAATGACTAGAAATGATCTGAGATTTGTGCTACATGTATTTTGTTTTACTTAACGACAAACAAAATTTCTTTAATGGCATCAATAATTCTAGATAGTACTATTTATCTACATTATCATTGATAAGATAAAATAATTTTGTATAAACTTCTACCAATGACCAATATATTAGTCCTTTTGATACTTCAATTTATCCTAATATTGTTATCTGTATCTGATAATTAATCATCCAATATAATAAAAACAAATACCAAAATAAGAAACTGCAGAAGCTTCGGTCTTGAAGTCTTTTAAAGTCCTATCGAGTCCCTTGAAGTCTACTGTTTTCCCCTTGACAAATACTCGAATGATGTGATCATGTTATTGTCTATCACTAGGGATCGAACAACTCAAAACTCAAGCACCAACTCAAATGTACAAAAGAACTATTTGAAAAAATCAGTTCGTATAAAACGGACTGTATCAATTCGAATAGTTCTTGTGATAGAAACTGAGTTGTTGAAATTGATCAATTCCTGCCAAAATAATTGTCTGAACACTTCGTAGGAACTGAACTAAACTGTTCGAGCAGATCAGTTAAGATCAGAGAATGTTTTCAATTGCACCTTAGATCCGAACTGATACTGAACTTGTCAATTACTGCCTATCAGCTCCTAGCATGCAATTTGGTTGATCCAAGTGCAGATAATATTAAGGCTAAACATATGGATGAAACAATTAATTACGTAATGTCATCAATAATAAATGAAACACCAACTATATCATCAGATAATTATATTAAGTCGACTAGTATTGATCCAAGTAAACATATGATTGATGATGAATCAAAAAAAGAAAGTGAAGCTTGTTCTATGTAAGTTGAATTTTTTTGTATTAGAAAATATTATTTTTTATTCGTATTATTGGATAGAGCAAAACAATCAAAAGGTTCAATAAAATCATTAACATGTCCTCGTTGTAAACAAACTATTTATATTTCATATTAATTTTATTATGCTTCATTTTTTGGTCGATTTCATTATTAAAAATTTATTTATCTAATTATAAACAATAACAATATATTTTTACATTCATCTATTTTTTTTTCTATATCACATATTAATATTTATAATAAAGATACAATAAGTCATTCTTTTTAATTTATTACATCGACTATATAAGACAATAAAATTATTCATTTTTTTTTTTTTGATCTTTCTTCTAATTCAAATTTCTAATTAAACGTAACCATTTGAAATATAATTTATTATTAATATGTCCTTCAAATTTCGTCTACAAAATGCAAATAATGTCCTTAATCTAAACACAATTGTATGAATTTTGCCCTGATAATCATGTTCGAATAAGGTCAAAAAGACACATCTAGTGCTTAGAATAATATATCTGATAAACGCCTACATGTATTTATTCGTCTTTTTTTTCTTTCGTTCTTTGTGATTTTATGTGCATAGAGGGTGTGTGCTAAGTTCCGATCCTCTTTTTCAATAATTTATTGGAAAAGGGGTTCGGACCTTAGTACACACCCTTTATAATATTATAGACGAAAAAATAATATCTTATTGAAAAACATCATGAATTCATTTTAAAATTCAATATTTATATTAAAATTATTAATTTTATTTTCTTTTCAATAGATTTCTCTTTGATCAACAAAAAAGTATATTTATTTGTCTTTTTGTACATTTCTTTCTTCTTCTTCTTCTTTCTGTTGTATGTAACTAATCAATACTGTCAAATTGAAATTTCTTCAAATAGCAAAACAAGAATAATAAACATTTGTTTGATGTCTGCATCGATAAGTAACACTAAAATAAAATCACATGTTGATGTCATTTAACATTTCTACATAAAAAGTATAGTTGAAAGTCAATACAATGATTGATGTAACAGAACCATTACTTTCAAAATCTATTCGAAGTCGTTCAGTACCAGCAAAATCTAAGATTATTCATGATTTAGGAACATCAACATTAACAACTATGACACCAATAACAAAACATGTACATAATATATCATTAGTTACTTTAGCACAAAATTTTGCTCATCGAGTTTCAAAACGTCAAGAAAATTATCAAAAATTTTCAGCATCTTTATTAAAAAATAAAACTTTACTTGTACCAACACGTTTAGCACTTAAACGACAACGAGCAGCATTTAGAAGTCCATTATTACAATATGAACCTGTACGATCGGAAAGATTTCAAATTGAATTAGGAAATTTAGATAATACAATAATACAAAATCATCGAGATGATACACGTCCAACAACAACACCAGAAGATGATAATCGTATTAGATCAACATCAAATCAAACTAATTCATTAAGAGAAGATACTCCTCATATATTGCCAACAGATATTTCACTTATGTATAAGTATGTCTAGTAAAGGTTAAGAAACTGAAAAAAAAAATAGGGTTACTATCATTTATTTCATGTATTTTTTTAATTCATAGACGGTCTTATGATAAATTTCCGTCGTTTTAAAATAATTTGACCTTTTATCACGAGCACATCTCTTTCTGTAAAATATTGATTTTTTGATTTAGGCTAAACCGTGTGAAAATTAACATCATATAGACATTATTTTCAAAAAAAAAAGAAAAAAAAACAAACTTTGATTATCAAAATTAAAATTTTTTTTTTTTAATTTAATCAATTTCTAATAAGATAATTATTTAGAGAAAAACCTGTATTTCTTCATCCAATAACTGGTCATTTTATTGTACAATATGTTGAAGACAATGGTAGTCCATCACCATGTTCATATGTTTTACCACGTAAATCATGTCGAGAAAAAAATGCTCCTGCATATACATTTGGAACGAGATGTTTAGTTGAAAAAAGTATTTTAACGAAACAAATCTAAAAATAAAATTGTTTTCTTTTTTTTTTTTTTGTTTGTTCCATGTAGAAGGTGGTTCACGTACTGCTTGGCAAAAACAATGGTTTGCTAATTCAAATCCATTTACAACAAAAGTTGATTTTAATCGTGAATGTGCTTGGCCAACACCATTTCATTATTATGTACAACCAACATTAGGTCTTCAAACAACAAAACCTACTTTTCCAGCATGGTCTATTGCAACACGTCTACAAGATAGTCCGACATTAATATCAGACAAAAATCCTGCTCCGGATACATATGATACAACGACAGCTTTTCGAAAATTAACAGCAAAAAGTACACCAATAACATTAAAATCACGAATAGGTGGAACAAAAATAACAACTAATCAATCAATAGGTAATCATTTCCTTCTTTTTCTTTTTTTAGTTTGTTTATTTTTATTTTTATTTTTACATAAATAGATATAACACCAGGTCCTGGTGCTCATGATGACAGTAAATTTCTTTCGAATAGACGTTCATCACCAAAACATTCATTTGGTAAACGTATACCAGCCTCACTTTGTCAAGATCCTTATGTTAATGTTATACCATCAATTTGAACTTAATATAAAAAACATTTTTTTTTTCTTCTATATTTTCTTTTTTTATCCCGTTTTGTGTATTGATTGATGATAAAATTTGATAACAAAAAATCACAATATATTGCTTTCGAAATTTTTTAATATAAATATTTGCTTAAAGCATGGGAAAAAAGTTATTACAGCTTCAATAAATGTAATTAAGGGTTTTGTGCCAGCTGGAATAACTATAGACAAGGTTTTTTATGCATCGACTATACTTTTTTTTTATTGCATTCAACTAATCAATATGAAGACGATACAAAAAAAAAAAAAAACTAATAAAAAAAAGAACAGAAGAATACAACGTGTCGTTGTCTTTACACTATATACATAGATGTGAGACAAAAATTCACCATACATAATATTAAAACGTAAAGGACTACATAACATGTATAAATCCTAAGATGAATAATCATCATCAAACATCCGTTCTTCAGGCACTAATTCGCCGATTAAATATTTTTCTAATATCACCCATGCATCTAAACTAT
This sequence comes from Rotaria sordida, assembly GCA_905250125.1. Taxonomy (NCBI): domain Eukaryota; kingdom Metazoa; phylum Rotifera; class Eurotatoria; order Philodinida; family Philodinidae; genus Rotaria; species Rotaria sordida. The sequence continues at coordinate 51,284 of CAJNOL010000558.1, read as the reverse complement.
GAGGTTTATCAGCAAAAGCCATAGTAGCATCTGTTCCAGCATATTCAAGCATTATATCAGAACCAGCTGGATGCTAAAAGCAAGAATAAAAAAATTTTTAAATATATAAAAATTTTTTTGATATGAATCTATTTTATCTACATACCTCTCTCATAAAATCTGTTACATCATAAACACGATCTCGTATAACCATCCAACAATCTGTTTCAGTACAATGTGCTGAAACATCTTTAAGTGTAAATTGTTTTCGTTTTGGTAATTGTCCTACTGTTAAATTTAGTAGTCTACTTTGAAGGTTATTTAGTACGTCTAATTAAATAAAAGAAAACAATAAAAGAAAATTTGAATAAGTAAAATAAAACTTACGAAAAAAATCCATTGCAATTGCAGAAAAAGAAAATCTTTAATAGTTATATGTATGTCTTGTTTGAAGTTTTTAATCTTTTTTTTTAAAATATGAAGAAAATGGGTCAGCATCGTCTGTATTTATAATATCATTGTTAACATAGATAGCATGATGAAATGACGAGAGCAGAGAGAGAAAAAAAACAGGAGGTGTGTTTTGTGATATGCATTTCTATTGGTGGATTTATTTCTCTTATTCTCTCTCTAGTTTGTTTCATCAGCATATCGATATACTGGATTCGAGCCAAGATAGAAAAAAGAAAAAAGTGTACAAAAGAAAAATTTAATTCGATCATTGCCGGCAAAAGGTGAAAGGGAAAAAGAACCTTCTAATGAGACGATTTCTATATGGAAAATACGTAAATATATTTCGACTTCTAAAAATGACACTAATAGTTTGATGTTTTTTTGATCGCCGAAAGATATGGTGAATAATGATATTGTTTGGAAGTCTTTTTGTTTTATATGTGAAAAAAAACAGATGGACTATTGCAAATTGATCATCTGACACAGGATTTTTGTTTTTATTTTCAAATATTGTCAATGTCACATGCATCCTATGAATATTTGCCATAATGTAGATGAAGCGTAAACAATCTATGCAACTAAAAAAAACTAAGCATTAAGAAACGTAAGAATGATGAAATAGTCGGAGGTAGACGATATGTGGTTTTGTTGGTTTATTCTCACGGTTGAATGACTGAATCAAACGTGAAGGTGAAAGAGGCAAATCACGTCAACCCTGTTCGGCGATCGATTTTTATAAATATCCATGAACCGCATACTGTGCCCATAGTAGTGCATTCTATCGTTGAAAATGGATAACAATATTTACAGTTACATCTTTTTCTATAGTATTATTATCTATTTTTATTTATGTTATGAATAAGCAATCTTTTTAGTTATACTTTTCTGTAAATTAGACGAATAAAAAAAAACCAGAATTTCATGCTAATGTTTCTAAATAAAGAACATATGAAAGTAATTTTTGATCAAGAAAAATATTAATATTCGATTTAGCTTAAATATGCTAATGTATGTGGTGCCTTGTAATATTATGTAAAGCAGAGGTCAATAGGTCTGTTTTTTTCTTCAATAGAATGCCATTTTTCGAGATAAGAAACTATAAAAAACAAAAACTAATGAAATATTTTGTCTTAGTTATTTTTATTATAATTAAAAAGTATATAAAAGACAACATGATAATATTTGAAATTCTAAAAAAATTCTTTTCTATCAATTTATGTTCATACGAAAAAAAAAATTTATATAATTATACAATGGATATTGAGTAGAATTAACATGTTTATTAAAAGTGCTTATCTATGAGAAACAGCTGCTTCATTTCTGTGCAATATCTTAGTTTATTACATTGAAGTATACTTGATACACATTTTTCTTTTCTCAAATATTTTAATATATGTACGCACACACCTCTTACGTTCGAATTTTTTTTTTCTTCTCCTATCGTTTTGAAAATATCGCTAGACACATCCATTCAATCCTCTATCGCAGCTTTTCCAACAACGCAATTCAATAGTTTTTATTCCTTCCATATCAATTACTATTTTCAGACAAAACCTGGATTCCATTTAACTGCAGGCATATCCATTATTCATTCGAAATCATCTTAAAAATAATATAATTCTACTACGTCGTTATTTTTCCTTCAGTATCATCGTGCAGATTGTTATACAATTCGAGAAGACAAAAACAAAAACACCGAAAAGAAAACACGTTTGTTATATATAGAAAGGGAAAACAAACAAATAAAGAAGCGTCTACGACGGCCATTCGAAAGAAAGAAGAAGATAGTTAAGATTCGATGTGAGACCGTACAAAACGCCCGAGAGAGAAAAGAGTAAAAATAATCATGTGATCTGCACAAAACAAATTACAAATAGAAAGAAAAAAAAAAGAACTGGTTTGAATGTAATGAATTCTCTCTCTCTCATCAAAACAAAAAATATGTCATTTTCGATCAAGAAAAAATAAAGTCGATTTAACAGACTAACGTTGTGATGGACCCCAACCTAAAACGAAAAATTTATTTATCAATTTTTCATTTGACAAATAAAGAAATTTATATACCTGAATTGGAAGAATACATATAGGATTGTTGCTGACCATAATATTGATTTGAATTGGGTGCATAATTATTATTATTATTATTATTATTCCAACCACCAACTGCAGACCTATAGAAATAAAATATTTAAAAAAACAAAACTACACTAGTTTCATGATCATACTGAGAATAAGGATCCCATGATTGTGGTCCATTATTATTCCACTGTTGTTGAGAATTATAGTACTGTTGTTGTTGTTGTTGTTGTGAATAATTTGGTTGTTGATAATTACTGCCGTACTTGCCATAACCAGCATTATTACCACCACGACCACCACCACCTTCAATTTAACAAAATTATTTAAAATATTTTTGATGAACAAAAAAAAAAATACAAACCCATATAATTCTGATTAACTGGCGGACCATAGGAATTTTGAGAATACTAAAATTAATTAACAAAAAAAAATGCTGTTAGCACAATTTCTGTAGGATTAAAATATGGAACATAATGTAACTGTTGTTGCTAATTATAGGAAGATTGTTTTATTATCTATATCTTAGGACACATTTCTTCACCATCCTTTTACGTAATCCTCGAAAAATGCCATGAGGAAATAGTTCATATATTATAACAAGTTTTTATTCATATAAAATCCATGATTATAAATCAACGTCTATGACGGAGACAAAGCACATTGCTAAGACATCTATCACGTAGAAACCTGTGGATCCTTACAGATTCGAAGTTTCCTACTGCACACGATTTGTGAGCGAATTCAAATTTTCACTTCTATACTTCAACACTGCTTTTAGATTGTTTTTTTTTTTATAAAATCATTTTTAATTTATTTAACTTACAGAATCATATTGATTATTTTTATAATTTTGATTGTTCATACCACTTCCATAATTAGATACATTATTTGCAGTATTACTTGATTCATCACGTCCCCAACCACATTTAACTGTATAACCATGAACATCTGAACCATGTATATGACAAATAGCTTGACAAGCATTTTCTTTTGTAGCGTATCTTATAATTTAAATTTTTGTTTTTATTTTTATATTTTTCACAATTTTAAGAAAAAAAAAAATTTTACCGAATAAAAGCATATCCTTTTTCTTTAAATACACGTATTTCTAGTATTTGACCATATGGTTCAAAACATGAACGAACTAATTCTTCATGAACATCACCACAATTACCAAAATATACAGTCGTATTTGTTTCACTTGTTCGATTCCATACTTCCTTAAAATCAAGTTTTGGTGTCGAAGATTCTTGACCATATTGAAAATTATTTGAATCTAAATATTTTTTTAATCGTAAATGAAAAGAATTTTTTTTTTTGTTAATTTCATTTATATAACACATTATATTATTAATATATAGATGTTGTTTTTGAAAAATTAAAACTTGTCATTATTCAAACATTCTTTTGACAATTTGAGTATTGTCAAATCATTTTAATAATCAGAAGAAACGAATTCTCTGATTAGCTATGTTTATGAATATTATAGTTCAATGCAATTGTTTTGCCTCAAATGTCTCTGTCCGATGTCAATGATTTTTCTTTCTCTATAGACATAAGATAGTATCCTAGTAAAAATCCTAAAAGCACTCGAAGTCCTATCATGTTATGCATATATTTCTGAATTTTTTCCTTTGGTATTGGATTACTGTCAAAATGAAATAAACAAACTTTGTTTATTATTAGGTCTATTGAATAGGAAAATATCTTAAAATTTTAAGACAGAATAAATATATTCGATCTTTGAAAAATCGATCATTGCTCTAAAAAAAAAAAACCATTCGAAAAATCAAAATATCTGGAAAATTGAATATTTTGAAATGACTATATTTATTCTGTCTAAAATTTTCAGGTTGAAATGCGTTTAATTTATTTTTCCAGTGACTCGATGCTAAAGAAGAACAATTCAGAAATACCAGCATAAGCTTTGAAAGAAGCAGTCAGAATCCGTATACTTCTAGGAACTTTATTAGGCTAGGGAGAAAATCATTGAAATTGAAGGAGAAACTTAGGATTTTGTTGGATTTCTTTAAAAAACCTTAGAAAATCTTTATAAATAAAATTAGAATCAAACTTAATTCATAAGGATATTATTAATAAGCAAAATATTGGACTTATACCTCGATTTCGTGTACCAGTAGTAGGTTCATTGGTCGATCCTTTTCTTGCCGCCCAATTTGTACGTATCTTTCGTGTACCAAGCCATTGACCGTTCATACTGGTAATAGCTGTTTCAGCATCCTGGAAATAACCATGAATTCTTTGTTTCTTTGCATTGATATACTTACACTTTGATTGGTAAAAGATATAAAACAATATCCTAAAAATAAAATAATATAAAAGGTTAACCTCATCAATATTAAACTAAAAAATAAACCTTTTGGTTTTTGTGTATCAGTAAATTTAGCAATTTTGATTTCTCTATAAAATAGCAGATGTATGTAAAAAAAACGGAGCCATGTTCATTTTGATTTCTTACGAAATTTCTCCGAAAGGTGAAAATGCTTCGCGTAATGCATTTTGATCAACTTCAGGCGCTAGATCACCGACAAATATGTGAAAGTGTTCTAGATAATGAAAATAAAAATAAAATCGAATATTTTTGTCGATTAAAAATAAACTTACTGCTTGTATCAATTTTACTTATTCCACCTGCAGATGTTGTTGCCCAATTTACTTTAATTTCTCTACCCATAACTAAACGTTTGTTCATTGCAAGTAATGCATTTGCTGCTGGTTGATGTTCAGCAAATTCAATAAACGCATATGGATCACTAGTTGGCTAAAAAACAATTACTCATGAAATTGCTTATCATACGATTAAATACATGCTTCATGAATTATTTTACAATTTCTACATGATCCCATCTGTGAGAATAGGGCCATCAGAAGTTCTTCAGAGACAGATGGATCGAGATTACCAACATACCTATTTAAAAAAAAATAAATGAAACAAAAAAAATGGCAAGAAAAGAAAATTTCAAAACAACTATACTTACAATGTTCGTGAGTTGGCATTTTCCTCGAATGGAGAGTGCATTTTTCTACTAGCAAATTTTAATACTAATCTATTTAAAAAGAATAAAACAACAATAATAGTGAATGAAAACTAGATGAATCATCATTCTATACATAGAATTTGCTAGTTTGTGTAACTATATTAGTTTTTAGCCATACATTAATCAGCAGGACTATCAATGTGTTTCGACTATGGATTGTACTGGAATCCATATTTTCAAGGTTAGTATTAGTACATGTTCTCTATGAACATCGAAGTATTGTTTAATTAAATATAATTTAAATATAAATGAAAATTCTGTAGTACAACTCAACGTTGCTGATGTGTATATAGATGTCACTTATATCTAGTCTGTATCGGTGGAGAACATATACAGATTGTAGTTCATTTCTCTATGTTAAACTACGTAGATTAGTTAACAGTTTGAAATGCATAATATAATTATCTACTTCAATTTTACTATTGATTAATTCCTGATTTTCTAGATCTTTTGGAATTGATTGAGAATGTATGGGTCTGGTGTGTATATTACTCTTTTTCCCCATCTACATGGAATATGTCTCTCAAATTCGCAACACATTATCATTTTTATCACATCAGAAATAATTACAATATATGTATTGAATTACACTAGTATATTTTGCCAGATCCTGTTGGCTATAAGGAATGAAATTCTGAATTACCATGATGTCATGATCTATAGTATTGACTTTAGACGAAAAGAATAGTTATTATAAAATATGAACGAAATAAAAAAGCCAAGTTAGACTCAAACAGAAACATTTGTGGTATGTTTTGTTATCATTACGCAATAATGCGCACATTTGAAAAATATTAATATTACGTTTGATGATGAAGATTTTTTTTGTTTGTATAACAAGACTTTCTTTGAACCGACTTTAGTTTGTTCAACCGTGATTGACGTACGTTTACGAAAAGCAAAACTACCATGATACAGACATGAACAAACCAAACATTATTATAGTTACAATCATATTTCAATAGAAGAGAGCCGATCTATCTACTTAATTAAAAAATTTGGTTTTTGCAAGATATTAGAAAAAGGTTCTTAAAAAAAATATTTCCTTTGAGATCAATGAAGAATCAGTAGAATTTAGAAGTTTTTAATTATTTCCTGTGAACGGCAGCCAACTTAATATTAGACGATGTAGAAACTTACCATCAGTTATACTATCAATGATACTCAATGCTTGCGAAACAAAATATCACCTATTCTTACGATTAGACAACAAATATCATGTATTATATAGACGTATTATATAGACGTATTCGATGTGCACATGCAACTATCTGATTATCGCGTGAATTAGTGCGACATAGCGATAAATACCTGTTAATCACTTCCGATGAAGCTAAAAATACCGTTTGAAAATATTTTTAACGATATATATTTTTCAAGTTATGCTCCGTACGGAGTGTTGCAACTTCAAAATTATATATTCGTCGACTCAGAAATGACTCCAACAACAAGTAAATCCTTTTTTGTTAATTTTGAAGTGTGTATTTATTGTAGTATTCATCTTGTTTTTTAAATGTTGCTCACTATCGAATAAATTAATCAATGATTTCTAAAGTCTGTTTTCATAAGTTTGCAGCGTTAATAACTCTTTTATCTCTTCTAATAATTCTTATTTCACTATTAACTTGAGGCAGATCGAATATCTTGGTCACTTCCAGATATAAAAGTTACTGATTTCCTATTTGAATGTAAGTAAAGCAAGAGGACACAGTTGACTTTGATGATTTGATTGACTTTCAAAGTCATGAAAGTCATTAAAATAATTTTTATAGTCGATAACAATGTTTTGAGTCATCAACAGAAAAAGCACATCATGAACACGTCCTCCCAATCATCTTAAAGTTAAGAAAGTCATATAAAAGTCATTAAATTCAAATAGAATTGAAACACATCAAAACGACTGTGAAATCAAAAATTACATTAAAGACGTCCGGACGGGTGCATATTGTAAAAAAATATATTAGCAAGTTTGCATAATTAGATTGAAAATTAGAACAATACAATATTAAGAATGTCGAGTTTGAAATTTTAGGTTGTTAATTAAGCTTTTTAGTATAGGAAGCTCAATAGAGATGTGAATGAAGCAATCAAAAGACATTGTAGACGTGCTTTCTTTATTTAGACAAGTAGTAACAAGTAGCTGGAAATTTCTTTTATTTGTTTCTTTTAAATCTGAAAAGATATATTTAATGTAAGTAGAAAGCACTCATAGTGTTTTCTTTATATATTTCTTTTGTATATGGCACATATCAGACGAAAGAGAGCAAAAAAACCATATTGTTGTCTATACGATACGTACTGATCAATTTTACCTTTCTTGCATCTTACGATAGTTTGTTATTCGTTTTATATACGTATATACACATATCATCTCGTCTTTCTACATTTATATTATTTTCTCATCAGTAATTTTACAAAAAAATATTTGTTGACACAACACTCTTGACAATCATTGTATGTCATCTGCCCGATTCTGATGAAGCTGCATTGCTCAAGATTCAGAGTATTCGAACTGTTAATTTATCTCTACGTATATCCAATGTCTTTGATGTTTTTGCTCTTGATACTAAGGACATCAATAATATTAAAAAAACAAACGTATTTTATTCTTAACAATGATTCATAGATTGTTAAACCAGATAAACAGTGCTCGATTAAATATTGTCTTGATCTTTTTACTAAGAAACTGGGTGGAGTGGCAAAGAACATTCATGGCGAACCCTCTAAAATTTCACATATCTCTTGATTCATCATTACTGCTTCTACTACAACAACGAATTCCTCTTTCCAGATGACTGTCACTACTGATAACGTACTCACAACCGCACATCCACAGATCACTTGACGTTATATGGTGATAGATATGGATTTTCGAGCAGTATCTATGAAAATATATACGGATAATAGGATTCTCAACAGATGGTGATTCTAAGTATGTAAGAGCCATGAGACTTGTGTTGGACGTTTTTGTTTTGCTTCCTATCATGTCATTGAGCGATCGAGTTTATGCTTTCGAAGTAACTGTACCAGCAAGCTAAACATGGTTTTTTCTTCGTTGTCGATAATTGATACTTTGATTTCAAAATCCAATTAATTTATGTACAAGATTAGGAAATCCCTTACTATTGGGCGTTGCTACTATGATAATTAGTTGCGAGTGTATTTCGGCCAATATTAATAAACTCAAGCACTGTTTAATCAAGTTGAAAATTCATCTTAGTCATAGATAGAACTTTGCATTATATGACAGATTCTCTCTAGTGACGATGTATAATCAAAGCTAGAAGAAATCTTGAAGTCTATGACTACTCACTTTTATCTAAGACTTAGTCGTTCCGTCATTATCGAATATATTGATAGAAACATGAGCATTCCTGTTTGGCTTTATCACCCAAGATTTTCTGTTTTCATGTGCCGCATGTGGTAGACTTCGTTAACTATCAAGATGAAATACGACCATAATAAAACTATTGTCTGCTGCTCAAATGTTGAAACAGCTTCTCAATGTTAAGTTCCCAAACACGCGAAAGCACTTTTCGATTTGCAAGAGCTATGTCAGGCGCGTTTTCCTCTATTGTTAATTTTTCAGTGATGTAATTTCTCAATCGTACTACAAAGCTCTCAATGCTACACGTTCTCAAGAGCGAGAGTATGATTAATCACACTATCATTGATTTGGCACCTCTTCTTTTTTTCAAACATTACAAAAAAGCTGCGAAGTCGCTAGCATCTGCAATTAATTCGGCAATATGGTTTTTGGAAATAATTTGTCTCTTGAGTTTTTGATAACGTCTTTAGACTACTCTCTAGCCTTGCTGTGGATGATGCATTGACGGGAAAAAATATTGCTTCATTAAATGATTTGAAAAGTTTTATTTTTGAAAGAATTTAATAAAGATCTACTTTTGAATACAATTGATGAAGCTATTCTGAAAGGCACATCTTCTGATTCTCAGACTAAACATGATAACTCGAGCCTTAAGGACACAATCAATAAAGATGATCAAGAAACGAATGAGGAATATGATTCTAGTACTTATCAACTCAACATTGCAACAGGCATCAATTTTCACCGTATACGTATATTTAATTCAATGGCATCTATAACTATGTCTTCGTATTTGAATATGAAAATCACTGGAAAACAAAAGTTCATGCACAAGTAGAAAGTTCGTTGGCTGCTAACAAATAAAACAACATCGCAGCATCTTATCGGCTATGAAGAATTATCAGATAAATTACAATTTGAAAATAATTTTTTTTATTGACTATTTCGTTTTCTAATTTGTTTGCTTCTATATGGTCTTTCTTTACTTGATGTTAAATTGCATTAAAAAGCTGTGATTTTCGCTTAATTTAATGTTACTTCGAATCTCTTTCAAGATAGCATCGAACACTTCAGCGCGACTAAGAATGTTCTTAATAAGCTTTTTTTGTTGTTCAAACATGTGGAATATTCGACTTGTGTATAATGCTCTGATTATATATTTAACGTTTAAAATAATCTATGTGGTTTTGATAGTTTTGGCAATCACTTAAGTCATCATAAAGTCAAATTAATCACCAAAGTGAGAAAGGTCATAAAACCAACTGTTTCCTCCTTGAAGCAAAGTCATTCAACAAAAATGCTACCTAGAAACTTTACGTCCGTTATCAGCAGGTCTATTTATATTACATATTATTTCACTTGTCATTCCAACTATTCAAGTTCATTTCATATGAGAATATATTACTAATATAGTGAAATCAAAAGATTTCAACAAACTGTATCATGGAAAATGCATCATGTAATACCAATTCGTACTATTTTTATTTGGGGTTTTTTCATCTGTTTTCTAGTAATTCGTTCGAAGTAAAAGTTAACAGGCTGATTCCCGCACAAAGCCACTAGAAACCGATGGATGTTCGGCACAGTACTTGCGGTTAAAAAGTCTTCGAATTTTTCGAGTGATTTCCTGTCAACTTCTATTGTGTTTTCTGCAGGGAACAGTCGAAAGTCACCAGACACTTTCCGACAGCAAATTTACCTTTGGTAGAATTCTAAAAAACATCGAAAGTGCAAAATATGGACGTGAGCGGATGTAGGTGGATGTGGGTAAATGTGTGGACAGCTATTGATGAGTGTTGTTGGGGATAACGATTATGGATTCCGATGTACTCTTCATCTAAATCTATGTCGAGAACCGCATCGAAGCAAAAAAAACCAGTATTAGAAAGTTGAATAAACATGTATAATCGATATTATTATTATTGCATTACAGTATCTGATCTGCTCAACGGTTTGTCTTTAATCGTAGCATGAAAAAACAATGATGATTGTACAATAAGAAAATTATTTCAAGTTGATAAACTGATGTTTCAAAGTATTTAGCTTGTCATTCAGTTTTTTTTTCAGTATAATTGATAAACATTTGATTTTGACTTCAGCTATTTGGTTTTCTAATTTTCTAAATGAGAAAATATTCAGAAGTCTCAAGTTCAATTGTCGACATTTTTACTTTCGACCAAAGTTGAGAGAATTCTTTCTAACACGGAACACTGTGCAAGTTCTATCGATCGTTGGAGTTTTTCCTCTGCGAAGGCTTCGACAAAATCTATTTGCTTCCTGAATGCGGAATTATCGACTTGAAATCAACAAATAAATATTTATTAATGGAAAAAAAATTAGAAAGATCTTTTTCTTTCTTGAACAAACACAAAATTCTGAATTTTATATCTAAGTATATTCATTCTTTTTAGTGAAAATGCTCACTTGCCTCTTCTTATTTTATTTCGATAAGTAAAACTATTGATTAATCATTTGTATCTATTATTATTTTGATTTTATTTGAAAAACAAAATCATTTCTGCATTTATTGACATATTGCTTCACATCGTACCTCGAAAGAAAAGTCAATTTACAATACAAGTTCATTGAATACCGGATCAACCTATGTCAACAGTTGTGTTTGAATATAATGAACATTATTAAGAGTAAATCATGTTAATAAAAAACAAAAAAAAAGTAAAAGAGAGAAAGATTAATGACCTGTCATGGCACTTTTTTTTTCCTTTATCATCATCAGTAGTGTATAAAAGCATGCTATATATTTGATCTCAACTATTTCCTACATAATTTTGTTGCTATCTTTTTTTAGCATGAAAGCACGCGTTCAAACAACGTAGGTTGGTTCTATGTAAGAGAAAGAAAAAAAAATACCGATAATCGAAGAAAAGAAAAAAAAACGTAAAGCTCTAATAGTAGTTCCAAAGAAATTAAAATGCTTCTGGTTATTATATTGATCTGTTTTGTTTCGATAAGAGAGAAATTATTTGACAGATGAAAAATATTTATTTGATGAAGCAATAGGTTCTTTTTTGCTACAAAGTGAATTTCTTTCACAAACTTGATTAAATTGGTAAGATAAAAAGAACACTTATGTGCAGCGAAGATTTTTATTTCTATCAAGGACAAAGAAAGTACATGGATTTTTTTCCGCCAAAGAAGAAAAAAGAAATAATTGTTGAGCAGATTGTTGGCAAAAATAAAATATGAGATGCAATAAAAACTAACAAAACACCATCTGTTTCTCTATTTTTTTATAGTCTTTTTATGCAGTATAGCTCTTTCTTTATCATCAGTTTATTTGATAGTACTAGGAGATCATGAGTAGTGCAGATTCAATTCTTTGTTTTGGAAGTAATAAGCTTCTAAATACATTCATTTAGCCTCTTCCTCCCTCCTCTAGTTGAAGATTCGACAGAAAAAGATTTTTTTTTCCTTAAATTTTCATTTCTCAAATGCATGATAGATATAATGCTTCAGTGTTAACTCATTATCTTTTGTCCACAGATCAGTATGCTCATACCTTCATAATTACGAAAAAAAAGTTGACTAATATTTTACCGTTTATTCATTCTCGTTCTCAAGATATTGGATATATGTATGCTGAATTAAGTAGGTTTTACTGTAGTATATACGAAAGACATGGAAAATAAGCAAAAGTAGAAATTGATAAGTATTTTCAAATAATATTTCTATTGTGATCTACTTTTCAGAGATTGAAACAAAAAAAACTTCATATGGCTCATCGTTATCCTTCGCATCGAGAATCTGTATCTTCTTCTACTAGTCGTACATATTATAATAAAACATTTGAAGATACAACTGATTTATTTCTATTTGCTTGTGCACATGGTGATTATATGCTTGTACATCGACTTTTAGTAGATAATGAAGTTGAAGCTGATGTATCAAATAAAATGGGTAAAAGTGCACTTCAATTAGCTATTGAAAATGAACATTTTGAAGTTGTCAAAGTTTTACTTGATAAAATTCCTTATGAAAAATTTCGTGATGCACTTCTTTTAGCAATTTATTTGGGTCATACAAATATAGCTGATTTTATTATGAATCATCCAACTTATCGAACATTTAGTGGTGGTTTTCTTGATCCAACACATCCACAAGCTTATGATGATTCACAATTCAGTTCTGATATAAGTAAGTTTTTTTCAATACGAGCTTTATTACATACTTGAGTGAATATACTAAATTCAAAGTACCTTGACACCAGTATGTCACTAATTCACGAGAAAACTATGCAAACTGATACTCATCGTTTGAGATTATATTGAGTTCATAAGAAGGTTGCGGTAAAACTAGAAAAATGCTAAGAGAAATCGTACCAATGGATCTCTGGAGTCGAGTTAGGACTGGCATATTGAATTTTCGGTTTAATGTTAAGTATTTACCGAAAATTCAACCTGAAATTTTGTCTATAGATAGATCTGATGATTCGGTGAATATCCTGAAAGTTTCAGCCGAAAAGAATGTTCGTCTGTCACAAAAATCAATTTTACTTGAAAATTCAATATCTTGATGAAGAAACATTCGTTTTAGCTGAAAATTTCAGGTTGAATTTTCGGTAAATACTTAAAGCTAGATGCAACAACAATTCAATAAAATGGTTATAACCTTGCTCCACACATCCATACGTAGAAACCCTCTTAGAATTTTTCCAGTCATACCGTGACCTCCTTATGAGTTGAAACAACGAATATTAGTTTCAGTAGTTCTCTCATTAGTATACGAGTATCTTGAATTCAGTACTTCGACTAGAACCAATAAAAAAGGAATATCTTATCAAATCTAATTTTGTTTCTTAGCTCCACTTATTCTTGCTGCTCAATATAATCGTTTACAAACCGTTCATCAATTATTATTCAAAGGTGAACGTATTAAAAAACCACATGCAAGTATGTGTCCATGTATTGATTGTGCTGATAGTTCTGCTTATGATTCATTTCGTCAAGCACAAGTTCGTTTATCTGCATATAAAGGTCTTTCATCTGAAGTTTATATTGCTCTAACATATCCTGATCCAATTTTACAAGCTTTTGAATTAAGTCATGAATTACGTACACTTGCTAAAGTTGAACATTATTTTCGTGAAGATTATAAAAAATTAGCTAATCAATTATCAATATTTGTTACACGTTTACTTGATAATGTTCGAGGACATGAAGAACTTGAAATTGTTTTAAATAAAACAGGTCGACCAAATGAAGAAAAATATGAAAATTTAGCTCGATTTGATTTAGCTATACTTTATCAAGAAAAAGCATTTGTATCACATTCAAATTGTCAACAAAAATTAATGGAAAAATGGTATGAAAATTTATCAGCAATTAAAAATGCACATCTTACAAAACGTGTATTATTTTATCTTGCTTTTATTATTTGTTTACCAATTTTATTATTAACATATTATATTTTTCCTAAATCAAAAATTGGTTCATTAGTATGTATTATATTAATCAAATATTTAATATTATCTTTTTTTCTTTTAAGTGTCATCAACCAAATTTAAAATTAAAAGCATATATTGTTTCTTATCTTGCATTTATTAGTCTTATTGTAGCATCGAGCTATTTTTCTATATCACATTTACAAAAAACAAAATATCTTTCGGATTATAATTCAACTATTTATAAATTATATATTCAACATATTTATGAAAATACTGAATTAAGATCTGATTTAATTAGTCTAAATGAAGATAAATATGGTAATAATAATAATAGAATGGATTCTCTGATCAAATGTAATATTAGTCTTCGTTTTATGGCACCAAATCCATTTCAAATAGCTATTTTTATTTGGGTTATTGGTTTTGTTTGGCAAGAAATAAAGCAAATATTTGGTTCAGGTATACGTGTTTATTTAACATCACATAGTAAGTTTAACAAATAATAATAATCTTTTGAATTTTATGTATTAAAAAAAAAATATAATTCTTCTAGGTAATTATGTTGATTGTTTAATGAATATTCTTTATATATTATATTTTATATTTCTCTATTCAACTATGCTTTTAACACGTACATCAATGAATAAATTTCATTCATCAAATTATTGGAATCATATTAAACGTTATAATGAGACATTGGATGATGAAAAACAACATCTTCTTACTAAAACATATCATATACTTTATTGGCTTAATGCTGATCGATATTATTGGAATAGTGGTGATTCACAAAATTTAGCTGAAGCTTTTTTTGCTATGGGAAATGTTGCTAGTATTTGTCGAATTTGTTTTCTATTACCAATTATTGGATTTGTTGGACCATTACAAGTAAGTACACATATATTTATTATTTCAATGAATTGTTATAAATAATAGAAATCGATAAGTTAACTAAATATTGTTGATAGATTTCGGATATATCTAAGAATTAGTTTCTGTTGTTGGAGTCTTAAGAAGCATAGTACTCGCTTGCAACATACTTCGATTGGTATATATACTCTTCACCGAAACATACTTCGTCGAAAATACTTTTTGGCCATGGAGGGTACCCCAAAGGTGAAGGTAAAATGAGTTGACCTCTTCATGCTGAACAAACCTATATAAAAATTAAAGGACTCGGCACAGTCTAAAGTGTCCTACGCGTCTTTCGATGAAATGCTTTTCGGCGAAGAGGATTACAACCCCGGCGATTTTCGTCCGGTCTCGAACCATATGAATATTCAAAAAAAAAAAAAAAAGAAAACATTTTTGAAAAATTTTTAAAATTATTTTCGTTTGTTTAAGGTAATGCTTGAACGTATGATAATTGATATTTCAAAATGGATTGTAATCATTTTAATTTTTTTTATTGCATTTGCATGTTCATTATTTCTAATTTTTTCTCATTTTGCTATGGCTTTTCAACAACAAGAAAGTTTATATAAATTATCAAATTATACAGAACCAAAAATTCCATATATGATGAAATTTAATAATTTAACAGTAGAAAAAAGTTTTCGATGTTTACCATATTATGAGCTTCTAAATCAAACAATTCCAAATATAACATCTTCCGATCAATCACGTAATGGAAATAATGATACGGATGAGAGTTGTACATGTTCTGATGGTTGTGATAAAATAAAAAGAATTGGAGCATATCCAGCTATTTATTATTTCGGTGATAGATTTGGATCAACACTATTAACAACATTTTTTACTTTATTTGGAGTTATTGCTGAAGATGATTTACCAGTATGTATTGAATAAAAAATTCTTAATTAATATAATTTTTTTAATAATTTTTAAGGATCGAGGATATGAACTTGTTTCATTAACATGTAAAAAACCTGATCCACAACGTTATGCATTAGGTTTTGATTTATTTTCATCAAATCTTGGTTTTGTTATTTATGGTCTTTTTACATTTATTTCTGTAACTGTTCTTGTTAATACTTTAATTGCTATGATGGAAGAAACTATTGATACAATTGATGATCGAGCTGATGTTGAATGGAAATTTGCTCGATCAAGACTTTATATGGAATATATACGAGATGGTAAAAAACAAAAAAAGTTTTCTTTTTTTCTTTTTTTTCTAACAACCGTTGATTAAATTCATCAGCTTACAGTTCTAATTATAAGTTTTTCTTGTGAAATTCAAAATAGAATCTGTTTTTACCAGACTTATTGTTTTTTTTTTCATTTAGGAAATACTTTACCCGTTCCAATGAATATTTG
Source organism: Rotaria sordida (assembly GCA_905250125.1). Taxonomy (NCBI): domain Eukaryota; kingdom Metazoa; phylum Rotifera; class Eurotatoria; order Philodinida; family Philodinidae; genus Rotaria; species Rotaria sordida. Next base: position 34,702 of record CAJNOL010000558.1, on the reverse strand, counting down.
TCCAACGCCAAAATCTTTTATTTATCTATTAAAACGAATAAAACATATGATTTTGTCTAATAGTTCATCAACAAATAATAATGAACGATCAAATGGAAATAGAGATGATCAATTAGATGATCTTAATATTGGACGTCGTAATAATGATAATAATGATACAAATAATAGAAGTATACAATATGATAGATTTAAACATGAAAGAATCTTTGATCGTCAACGTAGTTATGTTGTACATGAAACATTAACATATAAAATAGTAATTGAACGTATTGTTAGACGTTTTTTACTCTATTATAAAAATAAACATATTAGCGATAATGAAGCAAATGATGGTATTGTAATTAAAGAACTTAAAAATGATGTATCATCATTACGTTTTGAATTATTAAATGAAGCTGATATACTAGATGAAATGCATTTATCATCTATTGAACCAATGAAAAAATTTAATAATGATTTACAAACATATTTTGATTTTGAAAAAATCAAACAATATTTAAATAATCAAAAAAAATAATTTCAGTACATTTTTTTTCTAAAAAACATTTATATGAATAAACTTCTCTTTTTTGTTGTTGTTGTTTCGTTTATCTTCTTTATTCAAATTTATTTAATAAATATTAGTTTTTGTTGTGCAAAAGAATATTTCTAATGAAAAAGCTGTTCGGACAATCTCTGCCGGTTTAAAATATGAAACATGATGAAACTGTTGATCTTGCAGTAGACTTTGATCTCGAGGTTATATCTGTCACGGACCTATAGGATGAGATAGGGATCCAAATTTCTACTCATATATTTCAACATTCATATTTCACAAGAAGATTGATTCAATGAAATATTTTTCAGTGATTTTTATTGTTTATTTCAAAAGATAGTAAAATAGATGCATTTAAAATCAATGAAAATTTCTTCGATTTTGTTTCTTCTTATGTTATAAATTACAAGAATTAACTATTGCTTCAAATAATCTAAGCTAAGACAATAAGAAAACTGATCGATAAATTATTGTGCTCTAAATCAGTCAAGCATATGGAATATTTTTGTTTAAAAATCTTTAATTGTTTATAGGTCATGTGAAGAGAAAGACTAGTGTCTCACTCAATGAAATATTCCTTCAAACACAATCTTATTTTCGACACTGTTGTAAAGTATTTATAATTATTAACTATTAATTTTGAATATTCAATTACAATTTATTTTTTGACAAGTTTTATGTTGGATCCGATATATGTTGTTGCGTATATAGGGTATATTTACGAATTTTTGAATCAGATCGATCAGTTGTACTTTTATTAGTTGGCTTAGATGAAATCAAGTTATTTCATCCTTGCATAGCAACAACAATTATACATATATCAGCTGTTAGGAGAAGCTGAAAAAATACTAATAGATAAGATAATACGGTTGGAAAATACCTAAGTTATTACATGAAAATACGAAAGAAAGTAAAGAAAAAAACCAAGAGGATATAATAGGGAAGATACTTGACAGAACGAAAGAAAAGATATAGCTATAGTTAGCAACATATATATGCATAGAAGGAAAGAGACTGGGCATATATGGATAATTCCATATGAGTCATTGTACCAGAGTCACGACCTACCTTGCTCAACAGTTTTAATCAAATTTGGCTTTGATTACAGCAATAGATAGTACTACTAAACTTGTGTATATGTTAGGATTTTTAATGTTCAAAATCTTTCCACTGTTGAGAGATAGAGATTTCATTTCTATCATCCAATGCTAGCAGTCACTGTGCCATATTATTTTTCAAAATAATTATTATGAAAAATAATATGCACATTACCTGCTAACGTTGGATGTTATAGAAATGAAATCTCTATTTCTCAGCAATGGAAAGATGTCGAACATTAGAAACCCAAATATATACATAAGTTTAGTAATACTCTTTATTGCTGTAATCAGAATCAAAATTGGTAAAAATCGTTGAGCAAGGTAGATCGTGACTCTCGTACAATGACTTCTATAAAACATTCTTCTTATGGCACGTCTTACGTATGTGCCATAACACTTTATCCCGATGATAAAACTTTTCTGTCAAAATCTACATTTTACAAAACATTGCTCCTTATATAAGAACATAACTTGTAGTTGGAAAAAATGTTTAGGTAGTCAATGCTAGAGCATTTACAAGTATTGGATATATTCATGCTTCGTATCTGAGCTTTTCTGAATATGATAGTTTTCTTTTTCTCAATATGGAAACATACTGCATATATTTAATTTTTCCAATTTTCTGTACAAATCTATCCAATATGTGTATCATTTTTCATTATGGATTCTCCTTTTCTGTCATATATATTATGGATTTTTCCTATTCTTACTGTCTTATAAATATTTACTGACTTGTTATTTCTCTGATAGTTATTTAGTTCTGCTATTGTTTTTTACTTTGTGTTGGTAAAAAAGAAACAAACTTACGGATAGAAAAACAAACAATGTACAAAAGTAAGAAAAGAAGAACGCTATTTATAACTCAATAGATCTATTAATAAAATATTTGTAAAAGATTAAATTGAAAATATAGTAGTGATAAAATGTTATCGAGAACAGCTTGATATAACATAATTCGAGACAAAGACGCGATATTTGACTGTGCAAAATAAAAATTAATTAAGAAGGTTTTCAACATAATTAAAACTATGTTACTTATATATAGGATTGTTAGATCTTCGGAATCAATCAAAAAAAAAACAAATCTGATTTTCTATATTTTTCTAGATTCGAAGTAGATGAAGTTATAACATCAGATTCGACTAAAAGTTGTCCATATTCGTTTAGGAACCTGTTCATGTTCCAAGTATAACCTCACGAATTCTATAGAACAGTATAATTAGATTTACCATAACTCAAATCGTATCCTAAAAACACTTATAGACTGATATCTTGCATTCAAATTCCAACATATAAAGAAATTTATATATGTGTAATTCATATTTAGGTGTTAGCAACGGAGTTACTTTTTTTTATTGCAACAGTGATCGTATATGACTTGCGAAGCAGTGAAATCTACAGTCTTCTTGAAAGATATTAGTGAAAGTAATTGCTTTTTTTGGCGATGTAAATCAGTTGCCGATTAGTATTTTGTGCATGTAAGATGTGGGTGTGAATATGGATGAAGATTTTCTCTTATACATTGACGTCTAACTGTTACAATTATAGAAAGTATAGATATGTGTACCGTACAATCAGGTGCTGAAGCTGCAGAACTGAAATTCTATCGAGTTCTGGCCAAATTCAGTCAAGGAACATGGAGCAACGTCGATATGGCCGAACAATGTTCGTTCCAGTTGTTTAAAGCACTTGAACAATTGCTTCAATTTAACGTTATACCATCTGATGAACTTGTTAGTCATTTGGCAATTACAATTAATGCAATTCTTTGTCCTGATTATACATTTCTTCATCCTCTAGAACAACGCAGTATACCTTCGAAAAATAATTATGATCAAACAAAAACGGAAAAAACTTTTACAATTCTTTATGATATTTTAAGTCGAGTTGGCTTTGAACGTGTACATCGACAAATTAATGGAGCTCATTTTTGTACTAATCCTAACTACTTATTTATATGTCCTCGATGGCCTCCTTTGAAAAAGTATGAATTTATACATCATACGTTTGTGTTTCCTACCAATCGGATGCCGAAGTACATTCCATTGAAAAATCTTCAACATGTCGTTCACAATATTGATGATCTTATTTTAATTATGAATTTAACAAGAAATGAAACAGTTTCGCAAATGAATCTACTTACAACTATGCAACAAAATATGGTAGCTGAATTTAAAGGAGATCCAAATCATGCATATCATGGACCGAATATGATTTGGTTTGCACCTCTGCCACCTGAACAAAGTTCACATGATTCTCAACCTTTATCTCCATCACTTGATTGCAAAAACTCATGCTATGGATGCTATCGTTTCTGTATTCCATTTAATTATTTTCTTAAGTATAAAACATATATTCTTGGAACACGTAAATATGATGATGAATATTGCCATACTATTATGTTGACCGATACTAACGTTCAAAATGTAAAATTTATCAAAGAACTCGAACCAATAAGTTTGACCAAGATGAACATCATAGAAGAAACAACTAATGGATCATTCCAATGGCTCTGCTATCGTGATACAGAAAAAGAATGGGATCAATTAGATTTTGCTGTTGCAACAAACAGTTTGAAATGTGATCCTGTAAAAGATCAGATTCGTCTCGACTTTGTCGATCACGAGAATTGCATACGTGAAAAGTATATGAGAAATGGGCCCAGGTGTACAATACGATCTCGTACAGAAGCTATGAAACAGTTTCTAGAGAAATTAATGATACATAAAATAAATTTGTCTTCTTTAAAACTTTATTTTGACGAAATAGTTTACAATGAATTGCAGAAACTGCAAGAAGAAGACAACAAATCTTAAGAATATGTTATTAATTTATTTTCTTCATTCTAACATTCAATCGAATCTAGAAAAAATAACAATCAAGATTTAAACCCACTTAATTATACATAGCCACGAAAAATATTATCGCATATTTTATGAAATCAATGAAAAAAAAAAACTTTTATGTTCATTTAAAACTATATTCTTTTAACAATTCAAACATTATTTTAATAAATAATATATTTTATTTCATTTGTTACAGTAACGTGTCTGGATTTTGAATAGACCACGCTGGCCCATCAGAAAATATTTTCACGAGCCATTGCACTTATAATTGACTCAACTTGAATTCTCATAGAGAAGAAAAGTTTTCTATTAGCATAAGTGACAGTTTCGATTTTTTAATGTATTCGTGACGCATTTCATGTATGTATATAGACGTATTGAGCTTTTTTCAATGACATTATCTTCAGTTCCGTCTATGAGAGAGTAATCTCTCTTGTTCTCATGTTGAGCTTTGTGATGTAAGTTACGCTAGAGAATAATATTGAAAAATGTTCTTATGTGAAGAATATATTCAGCTCTTTTGAAATAATTAAATTTTTATTATTTGTTAGAAAACATCCATATCAAAAGAGTTCAATTCAATAAGTGTAGTGAAAATTTAATAAAAAAAAATCAAGCAAAGAGAAATAAAATATAGAATAGAAAAAAAAAACACGAAATTATTCTATTTATCTTGTGAAAACATAGTCGAGCATAGAATTTTCAGAGCATTATACAGTGTGAGATCTTAATCCCGATTGCAATTTATTTCTATAATTATATCTATCTTCAATGTACCCATGCTTTTGTAATAACGAAATGCTATATATAGAGTGATAACAAAAGCTGGAAAATTCCATAGACGACAAACAAAGAAAGGAAAAATCCACTATATATGACAGGAAAGAAAAGTCCATAGCATATGACTCACGACATGAGAAAAGAAGAAGAACAGAAGTACACACGTATAATCTTATAGATAAATAGGAAAAATTCTTATGAGTACATCCGAAGGAGATGCAAGTCATAACACATAGCACAAGTACTAATTAACATCAAACAGCCAAATTTGCACAATATAATAAATAATTATATATATCAACAAAAAAAATAGCATATCGCTTATAAATGATCATGTAAATAGCATTAGCCTATGAGAAAGATATAATCATAATGATAGTGAAATTCAAATAGAATAAATTTCTGATTTCTATCGTAATATCTATTGACTGGCCATTTGTATTGATCTGATAAGCCACTACTAGTACTGTGGACTTATATAAATAATCCATTCGAAATTTCTGAAAAGCTCTATATTTGTTAGACACTGTTTAGTTTCACAATTGTGAATAATTTATGTAAAAGGTCATATTTAGTATAGATTGTCGCCCCAACATAAAGCGCCACATTTAGAACATTCCAGTTTTTGAAATTAGTGTCTTTGTGAAGTTCGTATATGTATGTCGAAGTTAAGTTTTAAAGGCAACAGAATTTCAGAAGTCAACTCAAAGACACATACGCATATAAAGACATCTACGGGCTATGTAAGCTATTGGATTTGAATGCCGGTATGAATAAGAGAGTAGAAAAACATATTCTGATAGAAGTACTGTGCCTATGCGTTTCCGGTAATAGTTGAATATCTGAATTTTAGATGTAAGATATTCGATAATTAAAATCAAGTTTCAGATTTAACACATATGAAGTGTCTTTGTCTTTGGCAAGTTTTACGCTTTTTCAAAGAAACCTTGCAAGGTTTTGACTACATAAAAAAAATCTGGGATCTTTATTTCTATATTTTAGTCAACGAAATACGTTAGACTCTTTGCTAACTTGGATGTCATGCTTTCTATTCATTTTCAGAAAATTAAATCGATTTTCTAGTTACTGAAATAGACTTTTTTTTTATCATTATGCTCAACTTGAAGTATCATAAAGTAGCTTGAGTAATTAGGTGTAGTGTTCAGCGTGTACTTTTTGCGAATTAGTGTCAGAAAGCGAACAAATATTCGTATATTGAATGACTTTCCATTGAAGTACATTGTGCTACTTGGAAACTCATCTCCGAACACATCATAAGCAAATTCCTAATTTTTTTCTTAAAGTTTTAATCAAAATTCATTTTATGCAACTTATGAAATTTCAACAGTCATTTTTGTGTAAACTTGCAGAATATTTTCTTAGTACAAGTATATATTGAATTAGAAATGAATGAAAAGAGATATAAGGATAACTTGTAGTTAAAATGATAGATTTACATATGAGTTATATCGAAATCATCATTCAGTATTAAGTTACTGTTACGAAGAATTATTTATGGTAGTACAACTATAATTAAACGAGAAGAAAGCGATATGATATTCGATTAATCAAAATTAAAGTTTATTTAATATTTACTTAACTTGAATGAAACAATCGTATTTTCCTTAATCTTTCATCTTTTCCATATATTTATCCTTCCATTTGAAAAATCGGAGTCATTATTAGAGCCAATTAAGAGTTTCCAAACATAATGAAATTTGTACGATGATCGATTGTACAAAAGCTGAGTACAGGACACAACGATTCTGTCGTTTTAGTGTTATATTTAGCCACAGAGACAACTCATGCAAGCAAAAGACGAAGGATGAGACAAAAAAAGTTGTTCTCTATCCATCGCTGGATTAAACTCAATATCACTGGAAAAAAGCCAGTTTCTTTTAAAAAAAACTAGTTTATAGCTACTAGTTGACCGACTGAATCAAGCTCGTTGTTCATAAGCACCCATCATAAAAGTATGTCAATCCGACTTAGTCTCTCTTTGTCTTTTGATAGTAAATCATATGCAAGATTCTTAAAATATGTCCATCCAACATTCTATTTCATTTTTACAGTTTTTCTTTATTACGATAGCAAAGATAAATCATGGATATATTCAGTACAACAATCTTATTCATCATTGGACGTATATTTATCGGCAAATTGTAAGTTTACGATCGTCTAGTATATACTTGAAGACATCATGCACGATCGTTTATAGAAAAAAAGACACTGAATCAAGCTTAATATTTGAGCTGGTCCGATCTTTCATAATTTTCACGATAATGGACAGAAATGAATAATTAAGTGAAATCAAGCATATACACAGATGCTTAAGGTTTGCGTTCGATTCAGTGTTGAAAATTCGATTAGGCAAATATTATACTCATGACAAACACTGGCAATGAGAACTATTCGACCAGTACATAATCGATTCCTTCTTCTACGCTTACATCTCATTAATTCAATGAATTTGAATAATTGTTATGTATTCTTTCGAACAATAGATTCTCTCATATATATGCAGAGTATTTGTGATCGATTCATTGATCTATTGAAATTTTACTGACAAAATAATCTCAGCGTAATCTCCATTTGCGTTCTTTCAAAAATACCAAACTATCTATGTTTGTTCACTACCACGCAGTTATTTTACAAAAAAAGCTTCCTTTCGTTGCACGTCATTGAAAAGAGTAAATTGTGCCCTAAACAGTGACGAGATTTTATTCTAACTTATCTTCAGATGTAGATTCGAAAAAAAAGTGTTTGGATCTCTCCAGAAGATTTTCAATCTGCATAGCAATAGACGATGATTTTTCTTCGAGAATATTCAGTTGATTTCAACGTTTCATATGATATTAGAAAGTGCAAAAAAACCTAAATAAGAAATTGTATTTTTATAAATGTTCCACGTTGTGAAACTGAGTTGGCCAATCTTTGTGCATAAATAAACGCCAAACAAATCATGTATAGAATTCATTTATGCTTTCGTTTCGTAGATTAAAAATTCTCTGAACAGATTCCAAAAAACTGCTTTTTCGAAATCCACATCTGAATGTAAGTCAGAGTTAAATCTCGTCATCATGTAGCGTACGATTTGTTCTTTTCAATGATATGCAACGGAAGAAAAGTTTCTTCTGCAATAACTATATGACAGTTCGATACTTTTGAAGGAATGAATAAAGGGAACCACATTGAGACTATTTTATCAATAAAATTTCGGCAGATCAATGAATCGATCCAAAATATTCTGCATATATACGAGAGACCACACTGTTTGAAATAGTGTATACATAGTATTAGAAATCATCGAACTATTGAGATATAAGAAAAGAAAAAGAAATCAATTATGTACTAGTTAAATAGTTCTTATCGCTATTGGATGAATATATAATCGCTTTCATATTATAAAATATTCGATTCAATCACATTATTTACAAGCGATTAGTATTTTAATGGGCACCATAAAAAAACAACATTAGCATTTTGATGTAGAGAAAGTAGATTTTTTTCTTGAATTTAGGAAGAATAAAGCAAGCCGATAAAAGGATCATTTCATAGCATAAATATCAAACTTTTCTTTAATTACAGATTTGCTTTATCAACTGTTAGAACCGTACGAGAATGCGAGCACCGTTTTACATTCTATTGGCGGCTCTGTTGTTTACTATTGCGTGTAAGTTTCATGTTTTATTTTTAACGTAATTAATATAAATCTATTTTTTAATTGATATCGAATAGTTTTTGTAAATGTGCAAGCATTCGACAAAGACAAATACGATTTATGTGCTCAAAGCTGTAGCGGACTAGAAAATCGACACCAAAGACTCCTTTGTTCCAGGAATTGCAGGATAAAAGCGGCTGACTAATAAATTATGAGAAATGGCATTTCAATAATTAAAACTAAATTGACTATCGAAACTGTTTCCTCGCTCGATTTATTGAATAAAGAATTCAACATATCCATGATATATATTACGTATATATATATATATATATATATATATATATATTTAGAAAATAAAATGTATGTTTTTAGTTGAATGTTAACTATATGGAAAGGACATTCCAGCTATGATCCAAAATATAAATCGGCGTAGATGACATAAATGCAAATAAATATTTCGTTTCTGTCTTCATTTTGTGACTCTATAACTAACGTGGCTTTGAATTCAATTCAGGCTTAGAAAATGCTTTAATATCCTAGTTTTTGTTTATTTGATTCTTGTCATGCATGTATCACGTTCCTTGAGCATTAATCATTTTATATGAATAGAATGGTATTCATTCGGGCTATAAATAAGTCATATTAAAGAGGTCGAATTTTTTAAAGTGTTTCAACAAAGTAATGATGACATAAGTAGAAAAAGATATATAGTGAAACTAAAGAACTATGAGGTGACGGAAGGAAAATGATTCTCATCTATCTCAGTGAGTGCAAGCAAGTACGTTTAAAACAGAGAAACTATGCTGTGCTTAAACGACATGGTGGACAAGGTCAAAAATTGGCTCTATAATGCCTTGGTTGTGGTGAAGTCTGAGTGAACTTCATATTCTTAGGTTTTTTCTTCTAAAACCGAGTCGTCCAATTTCCTAAGGCTCTCATGCATCAACAAAAAACTAGCGATTAAAGAAAGTGATTATTTTCAAAAGATCCGTAGTAGAGTACTCAAAGTGAAAAAATTAATCGGGTGAATCCACCTTCACACCATGAAGGCTATAAGAAGTAAAATGCTACAGCTCTTCGATCACATTCAGAACCATCAATCCGATTTTGATATGATTACCATTCATTCTGACAATTTTTTCTGTAAATCATTTACTAAATTTAAAAACGGAAAAAGCCAAAATAAAATGATTTGGACTTCGATAAAAATATGGATGTAGGTTCTCGCATGAACTCAGGAGAATCATTCTGATCGTCAGAGATAATATATTAAACAGCTTGAAACAGTTATAAAATGGTCGGATTCATGTCATGAAAAGTAAGAATAGTCGCAATTTCGCTAATATGACTTTCGCTAACTGTAAGTTTGTCATTATACCTCCCTTCGTTTTTATGACTGAAGTATCACTGAAGTATGACTTAAATAGATTTCTACCGACTACATTGATATGCTCAACAGTACTATGCTGGTAATTAAGGTTGGGTAACGACACGTGCGAGAAATTGTATTCAAGCTAGTGAGAGTTTATTAAAACAAAAAAATCGAAGTAACACAAGTTGATTGTTGTTTATATATCAGGAGCAATTCATGTAGCTTTATGGTTCCTTTCGCTATATGAGCATCTGTTTGAAGAAACTCCACGTATTTTGATTTTTCATCTTCAGTTGTATTGCCTTTAAGAAAAGTAAAATTTGTTTTCTAAGAGAAAGACTGGATTTAAACATTTTTGCATTGACTACTGTTACTACTGTAGACGTTACACATACGACTCATTAAGTTTAGTCTGACCGTAGTCTAATAATGCCAAGTATTGTGCAGCCAGATGTTTACATGTTCCTCGATGGCCTTTTCTGATAATGCATTCGTATATTTCTTCTAATATATTAGCTGGTATATTGATATATTTAGTATTAATCGTAACTAGAAAAAGAAAAATATTTTTAAGCATAGAAAAACCAGATGAAACTAAAGTTACATGGTATGCTGTTAATGTTTTGATTTGGCCATGACACTTAGCCAGCAGTGTTCTTCTAATATTACGTCGAGCAATAGTGGTAGAGAGAGAAATTTTTTGATCGCATCCAATACGATATCAAAAGCTCTTCTACAATCAAAAATAAATATGAAATCAGAAGACATTGAAGATGATATGTTCAAGCAAGCCTAGAATCATGAAAGAGAAAGAGAGCGATCAAGAGAACATTTTCTTTTTTTATTATTACGTACTTGTTACCGTTTTCATCAATATCACAAGATAAGAAACCGACATATATGAAACACTGATGAACTTATTAACAGTAATATTGTCATTTTTTCCATGAAGTGTAAATTGTGTCGTTTCATGTTTCGAGGTGTGTTGGAAGAACATTGAAACAAAGGTTTTGCGCTTTCGAAACATGTTCACTGAGCACAAAAGAAAGAGATTTGCACAGCGCATGAGCGGTAGAAAGAACATAGAGTACCGTGAGATAGCATGGGATAGCTCTGCAAGTCTCTGTCATATACCGAATTAGTCATTATCGATATCATGTTAATAAAAGAGATAAGGATACTGTCGTGAGATATTGTCACTCCTAGTAAATTTACCGTTTTCACATATAAAATTGTAACAATGTGTATGGCTTATCTTCACCAAGAGACTCAATGTAACAACTATTCTTTGTTATCGGCTTACAAAGAACAAACACCAACAATACATGTGGCTTCATTGATACCATCCATTTGATCTTAAAGATGTTTCGAAACATAGAGAGTTTCATAGTTACTTCGACTAATCTTCATTTAGTGAAAGTTTCCTTTTCATACAAACAATGCTACTGATAAAGATTGCATTGAACTATTATCATTAACTGAAATAAAAAAAAATGTAATCATTCATGATGTTAAAAAATTAGCTTAACAAATTTACTGTACTACGTCTTCATTCATTGTACAATTCGTGTAGTTGACTATCGCTTTCATTATATGCCCCTGACTTGTTTTCTTCTTTCCTTTCAGTAATATCGTATATATAGTTCTCTCTTTCTCTCACATGCCACGCATTTGTAAATAGAGAATAAAAGTTCAAATATTTATCTCAGTTATTTCTCTCTGTTCTCTATCTCTCTACGTTTATAAATATGTCTGTGTTTTCTCTAACTGATAGTCTCTATTACATAGGATCTAAAACGGCATCTATTCATTTTTAAATTAAGTATAAAATGTGGCTCAACATCAACTTAGTTAAAATGAAGGAGTGTGAATCGTGAAATAGGTGTACAAACTTGAATATCTGATCCAAATTCGAAGACTATGATGCAAGGAAATACAGAGCAAACTTCCTATTTCGATCAACAATAAACGAATCAATGAATAACCATGAACAGACTGTATCTTTGCTTACCATTTTCCACTCGGTAGATCAGAATTGATTATCGTTCAAGCCACAAAAGATGAAGCTTCTTCTATGTCAACAAAAAAAGATTTTTCGATGCAAGACCGTCTGATCAAACACCAACAGACTTCTTCTAATGGGGATACGTAAAAGAGATAATGTACAAAAACAAACCTCGAAGCTTAACTTATCTCAAAAAGTCAATTGTTACAGTAATTGATGCACTAGATGGTGACTTTTGCATGAAAGTTTGTGAGTAAGTACTGAAATACTTCAACAATACATTGATGCTAATAGTGATCAGTTTGAATATTAAAATTAACTTGTTCTAAACTTTGATTTATGTGCATTAGGCTAATGCATTTAATAAAGCATATTTTTGCTTTTTGTTTTCTTATTATCTTTTAATATTAGAGACAAGATCTATTTTCGAACCATTTTGTATGCATTTTTTTCGAATCTCGCAAAATGGCAGTTTTTTTTAATTTCGTTAATGATGATGGTTCAAAGTAGTCTTAATAACCATTATTCGTATGAAAAAAAATCGAAATCAGTCTCTATAACCAAAATAATCAGTGCGTTTGAGTCAAACAAGGTGGAAGCATTCAAAATTCTTATCATAGTGTTATTTATGGCTCACCCTCTATATATGGAAAATGAAAATTATTTATTTATTTAATTTTCTTGATAAAGCTAGTTTTTCTATTAATTATATAAGATTATACATCAATAAAGTTTTCACATCAACCGATATACTTTCAGTTTCATGATTACAATTGTTTGAAACATAAATAGGAAAACAGTACCATCCTTGCAAGATATTGAAGATGCATCGATTAACCTGGAAACCTTATTGATTTATAACTTTATATAATTAATCGAAAAACGATCTTAATGAAGAAAATTAAATAAACAAATTACTCATTTTCTTTATATATATATATATATATATATAAATCAAGTTCTATTAGATTTTTTTTATCATTATTGTTAATATGACAATCATTTTATCATGTATCCAACAGGTACTGAATGCACATTATCGTGTTCGAAAGCATTGGAAACCTACATCCTCATTCAACAAAATAATGTTTTAAAATTTTTGATTCGTTTACGTCAAGCAACAAATAAACATAAATTAGTAAGTTAATATAATTTTAATTTCTTCATGCTATTTTTGTGCATAAAGAATTTTTTTTAAATAGATTTCAAACAATTGTCGTCTAAATTCTTATTGCATGTATTCCGTTCGTATATTCAGTTTTAAGTTTCATTTCTATTCGACCATTGCAAGTATCAATACAATAAAATTTTCTGGTCGGTAATAAAAACCTTATACCATGATACGCCTAATAATCAGGTGCAGTGAATTTTACGAATAATAGCTTAGCCCAATTCTCACGCTCAATAATATGCATCTCAAATATAATACAAAAATGCATACATTACTAAAGGTATGACGCATTTAACACTGATTCTAAGTTATTATATAATTGTGTTTTGTTTGCAGGACTTGTCAATATTACAGCAAATAGGTTAATTTCAAACACTTCGCCTCGTTAAAATTGTACAACAAAAGATAGAACTCTTCTAAACATAGACGGTACTAGAACTCTTGCAGAGTTACTGGAAGATAGTGATCAGATAATATCTAATCGAGGTATTGCTCTTGACTCTAATCATCCACTATTTCTGGAAGGGAATCGCAATTGGCAAAGACTACAAGTTACTCAACGGTGTTCTTTTAATGAAATCAATTAATCTATGAAATGTTTGATTTTACATACATACATTTTTCACTATGTTTGACGAACTTCTTATAAATATTGTTTGTTCTTTCTACAAATAAAATCTTGTTGATATACAACGATGGTTTTTGAGTCAGCTCATATCATTCATTCATGACATTATTACTCAAATAACTGTGAACATGCAAGAAGGGTTTAACACATAAAAAACATCTATGATAAGCTAAACCATTGTCTATCTTAAAACATCTCATTTTATTCTTTGACTCAAGATTATTATCAGCGTGAGAGAAGTACGCACAAACGTAGTTTATTCATCTCTTCAGTATTAATCGTACCTTTGTGTAAGAAGAAGGAAGTGCAAAGAAGAAAACATTCAAGAGTTAACAAGATCGGAAGAGTAGAGCAATTGAGAACATGATAAAAAAAATAATTCTTGTATTAGCAAGACGATTGAGGAAGGAAGAACGATAGATAAAAGACAAAACACTATCCTTAGCAACGAATAAGCTATATTATGGTTCGTTTTTGTATGCATGTTCATGGCCAACGAGAGAATTATGAATAAGACTCATCGATGACACAAATCTTAAGATCCATGGCGGTCGTTCTTTCATAATATTAAATAACTAGTGGTAGTTAAGATGATACTAAGGTGTTACAAATTTTATCATTTGTATAGTAGAAAAACGTTCTTCTTCTCTTTATAAATGCGAAATTCAGTTCATTTTATTTGTCTATGCCATTTCGATATTTCACTTTATTAATTGGTGACTATTATTTTCTACTTGACTTCCCGTTTGTTTAATTTCATCGCTTCAATATAGCACGTATAATTCTACATTTTTTTATTTATCACACTAAATATAATGGAATGTATGTAATGCAATGCGAAAGTTCAAACTTCGAATTGAATCTGATAGTCACTGATTTATAACTTAGTTAACTTCTTAATAAATCGTTAAAATTTAACTTCTATATACTTATATGGGCATTTCTTTTCCTAATGCAACTATTGAGTCCGGTATCTCCATTTATTGACGTGATTCTAGTAGTACAGTCGAAAAAGTCCGATAGTACGAGCACGCTACAGATGCTTAGTCGGGTAATCTGCTGAAAATCGTCTCAATACTTGGCCAATCGAAAGAAATTGCAAAGTGTCTGATGAACTATTTGACTCGTACCCGGTGGTCCTTTTATCAATAAAAGTTGCCACTGATTAGCTAATTGAATATTCAAAAGCGTCTCATTTTCAACGACTCAAAAATCTATCAGACATCTAAAAGGATCCAAGTATTGAAAAATACTTGTGACATACTGATAGTAGAATACACGTTGAGTTATTTTAAGCTGAATACTTTCACTAAGGCTGGCATCAACTTTTTTCATATTGCTTTGAAAGTATCGAGAGTTTATTGATTTTTTATATAGTTCAGAAGAAACTACTGCCATCTATTTCAATTTGTCTAGGATTTGCTGTTACGAAGGTTACAATATAAAAAAACCATGAATAATGTCACCTAAGTAGGAAAAAACTGACAGGAAAAGAAAAGGTGACAAAAATGACAGTCATATTTTTATCAAGCTCATTTGTGAAACTATTCATCATTCTAATGGAAGTAAAAGCTAACAGCGAAGAACAAACTGAGACCGTTTTTTACCATCTGTTAATAAAAAAAAAGCGTTCACATTTACTGTTGTAGATCTTGCTTATTAAGCAATGACTGATTTAAGACATAGCTCAATTGAAAATGATTTTATGTATGGTAGTAATGTGGCATCATGTCATGTTTACATACGCATGCGTAAGTTAAACATTTTTCGTTCATTATTATTATTATTTTTTTATTAAAATGGCTTCATAGAATTTTTACGCAAAGTTTATGGTATTGTTGCAACTCAACTTTGTTTCGTTGCTTTTGTATCAACAGTAATAATGTTATTGGAAAATGTCAAATTATTTTTTCAAAATAATCCTAGTTTTCTTTTTGTATTATTTTTGGCAACAATGGTTAGTTTACTTGCAGTATATGTTAAACGTTTAGAATATCCAACAAATTTTGCGTTGCTTGCACTTTTTACATTATTTGAATCATTGACAATTGGTACATTGGTTTCATTTTATGATAAAATCCTAGTTATACAAGCAATTATTTTAACTGCTATTATTGTTGGAGGTTTAACATTATATACATTTCAAACAAAACGCGATTTTTCAGCTATAGGTGCAGGTTTATACGCATTTTTATGTGTTTTAATTGCTGGAGGCTTAATTCAAGTAAAGAAAGATATGTTTTTTTTTTGAAAGAATCTTTTTTATTTTTATATGCTGATAGATTGTCGCTCGTAATTCAGTGATGGAATTGGGCCTAGCATTAAGTGGTGCACTTATATTTAGTTTCTATTTAGTTTACGATACACAACAAATAATGCGTAAAACTTCACCAGAAGAATATATTGATGCAGCAATACAAATATATCTTGATATAACACGTTTATTTATTGAAATCTTACGTCTACTTGAAGCTGTACGTCGTCAATGACAAAAAAGAAAAGAAAAATATGTAGAACTTTTGTTTTATTTCATTGTTGTATCTCTATCAATCATGTAAAAGAAAAATAATATTCTCTTATAATAAATATAATATTCTAAATTTATGCTATAATAATAACAAATATAGCTGAAACAAAAAGTCCACCAATTAATCCAATAAAAACAATAGCTAGAACAGTAGCTGGTAATAAACGTATTGATTCACCTAAACGATTTATCCATGATAATTGTTGTTTATTATAAAGATGAGTATCTAATGTATGATTTAGTTGTTGTTGTTGTTGTTGTTCCATTAATTCAATAGCAATAACATCATTTTTAACATGATCAACTGTCGTTGTTGAATCATAACGATTATCATGTATATATTCTAAACTTCCACCAAATGATGGAATATTAATTGATGATATTGTTGGTACTTGTGATATTTGTTGTCGATATGACGAAAGAAGTACAACATGATTCGGTTGAGCAAATGAATCTGCACTATCACTTGTAGAATCTGGTATTGGTTGAACACGTGTGCGATGTGTTTTACGATTTGGTATTGGTGTTGTTGTGGTCGTTGGTTGAGATTTTTTAGGAAACTCTGCAATAAGTTTAAGCACTGATGGATATATATCACTTGTTTCATTTGTAGTTGATATATCTGTAGGTGATGGAATATTTTCTACATAATTCATTACAAAGGCATATTGATTATGCGATAATGAAGATGATGATGAAGGACCAGCAATACTATTTATTCTTTGTTGTTTTTCATATTGATTTGGTAGACTATCATAACCTGTATCATCTTCAGAGGATTTATTCGTATGAATTTGAATATCAGTAAAGGGTAAAGATTTTTGATAATGATTATTCGATGATGCTTGCATGATAAAAAGTGAGAAAAAGAAAAATGAAGACAAGCAAGAATTATTAAATAAGTTAGTTTTAGTTAGATGTTTCTACTTTTAGAATACATTATTAGAGAACAAAAAAAAAAATACGCGCGATTGAAGATTTTGAAAATAGATATTTCATATTTTAGATTTTGTTAGTATTATTTTGATCCAAAAAAAAAGAAATTAATAAAATATTACTGTGGTATGTTTGTTTAAATGACTATGAAACACTTCTCATGTTATTTATCATATCGAAAATGATGATTTTATATTTGATAATATTGTTTTTGTCTAATTTTGGTAAGAAATTCTTGTTTTTGTTTTAATTCTTCTTTCAGAAGATTCTAATAAAGAAGATGCTGTTTTATTAGTTAAATGATTCAATATTTTATCTAGTTTATAAAGAGACAGCATCCTTCGGAAGATCGAATTGACCTCTTGGTTATTGTAGTACATAGTGTGTCTCTATGGTCTAAAGAACAGATATTTTTCCTCTCAGAATTTCAATCAATCTTGTGAAAGAGAAAATCTGAAGTGATTCCATTGTGTTGTGCATTTGAGTCTTTTATATATTGTACTAAAAGATCATACATCAACATCAGTCATATGGTCTCAGGAGCGTAACTCACGAGAGAACCTCTAGATTAGAATAACCCTTAAAGGGTTCGCATTCATAGACCTCCTCTACAAAGTTATAGCAATTTTATTTGAATTTTAGTCTATGGCACGGTATGTACAAACGAATTGGCTGACGATATTTCGACCTGAAATTTTGTCCACAGATAATTCTACTTATAATTAGAATGTCCTGACAATTTCAGCTGAAAAGAATGTTTTCTTCGCGAGATATTGAATTTTCAAAAATCACTCAGATTCCATAAAAGATGCGAGAATCTCATGTTTTATCGACATTCAATATCTCGCGAAGGAAATATTCTTTTCAGCTGAAATTTTCAAGGCATTCTAATTACACGTAGACCTATCTGTAGACAAAATTTCAGGACGAAATATCGTCAGTCAACTTGTTCGTACATACCGCGTCATAGGCTAAAATTCAAGTAAAATTGCTATAACTTTGTAGAGAAGGCCTATGGGTCCGAACTCTTTCAGGATTATTATAGTCTTGAGGTCCCTTCTATATACCCAAAATATGATCTCAAAAGCGGTGAATCACTTCAGGTGGTTCCTTCATTAGCAGATTCTGCTTCAATTATGCACTTGATTTATAGCTTTGAAATAACGTGTCATATGCGATGGTTTAGGTAATCGAATGAGACCTTTTGTGCTATATGAAAGTCTCTGTAACATATGTGTTTTAGACTGAAAACATTTTACTTGTTCTATTCTTTGAAATGATGCTTGGCAGAATGACAAGAATATATCACTGCTCCTGATAACTATATAATAATTATGTTTTTTTTTCTTCAGTTCTCGATTATATCATGCCAAAATATTTTGAATTTATTCATTGCTTGAAGATTTCAGACAGATGTCCCTGGTGAGAAGTACATCTGACAGTATACTAATAATATTCGATGTAAATCAATACAACAAATTACAACATATCACTTTGTGTTAACACTTCAAAAACATGAATGTTTTTTGTTTTTCATGATTAAACTACTTTTGTTGTAATTTATTTAAAACTCTTCTTGTCTTCAAAAAATCGATTTTTAAAAGAAAAAAGATACTTTTTGAAATAGCCATATTGAGATAACTCCAAAAATATCTATGTTTTAAATTCATACAACCACCATTCAGAATTTATGATGATTTTTCTAGAGATCTCGAACAAAAGGCTAATCCATAAATCTACAGAAAAATTATGAACGCAAATGGAGTTATCATGGTCACTCGAAGAGACTTGAATTTTTATTTAGCATGCATTATAATCACATTGTATGGTGATGTCAGAAAACTCTTCGGATAAATATACAAAAAAAAACTTATTTGTGCATTTTTCTCGAAACTATGATTTTTGTATAAAATTATCAAATTATGAAGAAATTTTTTTTTGATATAGTTCGTTCTGGTTAATTTGAATGCCTTTTATTTGATAGGTAGATGCATTCTCTTTTGAAAGAGGAAGATTGATTTTGTATTTGATGCTCAATATCAAAGCAATCATGAAAACACTGCCTAGGATTTTTAATAACCTCAAAAATGAAAAAAATAAACATAAAAACAAAAACTCGTTTCCTCGTTCGAGGCAGTATATGTATTCTAAGGACTCTATTAGACCTCAATTTGTTTGTGAAACATGATCTGAGAGAAGTGTTGAAGTATAAAGGGTGCGTCTCAACAAAAATTAGTTTATATGTAAACAAAGGGTAATCCATACCCAACTATATCTATATGAGCTTCGAGTATTTAAAGTGTGGTGTGGACATAGCTAGAAGTCACATCCATATCCTAGATACTACGCATCGCTTTATATAATTGTGATATGTTAACATATGACGAATTCTTAGTTCATTAAAATTTCTTAAAAATACTGGTCAATTTCGAAATTTTAATTATCACATTTCTTCTGTTGATATCACTATTATTAAAAGAGATAATGTCATTGGATAATATGCCATTTAAAATATCGTCTTAAATACTCAAAACTTATATACATATAGTTGACTAAGGGATCACTCTTTGTTTACATATAAACTAATTTTCGTTAGGGCACTCTTTAGAGGGGACCCCCGCCTTCACAGACAA
Organism: Rotaria sordida; assembly: GCA_905250125.1. Classification (NCBI taxonomy): domain Eukaryota; kingdom Metazoa; phylum Rotifera; class Eurotatoria; order Philodinida; family Philodinidae; genus Rotaria; species Rotaria sordida. The sequence goes on along the minus strand of CAJNOL010000558.1, from coordinate 14,505 downwards.
TAGCAGATATTACGATGAGAATGTCATAAGCTGTAACGGACTTTGTTGATATACAATCAAAGACTATATATCAATAAAGTCTTATTAAACTACTTTTTTCTTGTATTTGCGGAGAATTAAATAAAACAATGGTGAAGAAATTTGTTCTAAAATAGATAAAATAAAGTAATCTTTCTGTAATTAGCTTATTAGAGAAGACTTGGACCCCCTACTTACATGTTATTGAAAATTTTTTTTTTAAGTTTGTCGAATTTTAAAAAACTGCCTTTTTATTTGTGTCAGTATAATCATCAAGAATCTATTCATATTCAAAATAAGAATCACATATTTATATTTGATTTTTCAACATAGAACATATAATTGACGTATATTGCACAGATGTCTGCAGGTGCTTGAGACAGTCGACATATCTATTTTTTGTTATTTACTTTCATTATGTTTCATTAATCTAACGTAGATAAATTGTAATGAGTTCTTCTTTTTTTTTATAAGAATTGTATATTCTTGAGAAGTAATCATAAAAATTGAATAATGAAAAGAAAACAATTGAAGAAATTTTAATTACTTTATTCTAATTTTTATCGGAAGAACGATGTAAAATACAACGTGTGCAAGAAAAATACGGACATCATTCGAAGCACAGAATAGTAAAAATTATTCAAGCATTATATATGATGTTGACGTACTTTATCTGTTACGTACTTTAACAAAAATCTGCTTAATTATATTCACTCTCTTGAAGATCATATAAATAAGGTGAAACTTTAATATATTGAGCTAAAGTTTTTGCCAAGAACATCTTCTATTAGAACTATTCATTAGTGAAAAATTCAGCTCAAATGGATCGTGTTAAATTGGAAATTTATTGGATAAATCAATCATGTCTGAAAATTCAGCCTCCTCCCCTTCGAAATGTCGGAAGAAAAATCTGAATTCTATTTTTGTATTATTCAATGTCCTTTGTAAACAATCCGAATAAAAATTTTCATCGAGAAGCTTCACTAATCATGAATTGCAAATATTTATGGCTTCTTAGAAGTAAAGTAAAAAAAGCTTGTATTATGTGTAAGGCATTCGAACGACTTCATTGCAATGGTTCATTTCTTATTGATTATTATATTTTTCATATTCTCAATATTAACAAACGCACAAATCGGTAGGATATCTAACTAATATTTTCGTTAGAAATAGAATTAAAAAAAAATACTTATTCTTATATATAACATAGACAGTGAGACTTCTCCTACACAATCACCATGGTTTTGGCCATTATTAAGTATTTGTCTTGTACTTATAATTGGTATTCCATGTATATTCTTTATTGTATTTATTATTTGTCGTGTTAAATATAAGATAAATTATGATTCAGATGAATCAAGTATGGGTTCAAATTTATCATCAACAGCACCACTGCCAACAGTACCAGTTCAGCTGGAAAGACAACGTAGACATATTCGTCATCAACGTTCACATTATGTAGACGGTTTTCGTACTCCACCACCTCCTTATACAACAACTGAACAACCACGAACTCTTTTTGTAACAACATCACCTCCACCTTCATATGAGTCTCATATTAATGAAAATGTACCAACAACAAATCCTTCGACTGCAATTAATATTCAATCAACGGAATCTATTGAGAATCCAACAACAACAGAAATATTCGATGTATCATCATCAACAATAACAAGTCCATCTATGCAAACATTTCAAGTTTAAAAAAGAGAAAATGTCAAGTGCATCTTGTTCTTTTTTTTTATTCTATTTGCGTCTTTCGTGTTGGTGCCGTTTTCAAGAAAAAAAAAACCTTATTCGTGACTGCTGTTGCTATAAGAGCGACAAAAAAGAAGTGTACAATGAAGAACAAAAAAAAAATAACAGGTTAATAACACAGAAAAAAAAGAATATGAATAATGAAGTATCATGCATGGATAGAGAAGCTTCGAGTTAAATTATTTACTAGATAGAATTAGTTTTGTTTGATTAATATATGAGGGGAAAAAAGATATAGTAGGTTAAATAAGAAAGGAAGAGATGTCAGATAAAGAGAAACTTATATCCACATTGAAACATGTACATATATATGTATATTTCATTCGAATACAAAAAAGAAAATAAGCATAGGTTAACAAACAAATACATTCACAAACAACACCGTCTTTTTTTTTGAAATGTTTAATGAAAGTTGAGCAAAGCCAATAAGACATTTATCGTCAAGTTGTTGACTGAGATCGATGTAAGGTTTCTAAAAGAAATCGTATTGAATACGAAAATAAAATGATCATGCGTAAAACTAACTAAAGAAAACGTAGTTGATATATGTATTAGATTCTCGGCAAGTTGTGTCATTATAGAAGTAAATTATAGAAAACAAAAATAAAATATGATGATTTGCGATTATCATGTTTTATTCTTATTATCACATCATTTTTTTTAAAATGAAATCATCAATATTATTAACCATTTGATTTTCTACTTGTCGAAGTTTATTAGTTTGATAAATCATTTGCATTTCAATTTAGAAATACGAAATAAATCTGACAGTCAGTAATGCAAATAGAAATTGTAACTATCCTGAGAATTATATTTTTGAAAGCGAATACTAATACATATGTCAAACTATACTGTTGCAAAAAAAGTAGAAATATTAGCAAATCTCATATGTCAAATTGGATAGACAAGGAAAAAATATCCAGCGACCAAAAAATAATATCTTCGAATAAAAGAAAATTATGCAGAAAAAAGCTCTGACGAAAAGAAATGTTTCGATTTATATTTATTAATAAGCATTATAGGATTATAAAATAATCGTCGATTACGAGTTGTTTTTTCTTACCATAGTTTAATTATGAATGTGGATGTGGGTCTTGTCCTCACCCTCGCTTATCCATACTCATGCTGCACAGTCAAACCCACATCGACATCTAAACCCATATCCACGCACACACCAAGACCTCATATCCATATCTAAGGGACTTGCATCTTTTTTTAGAAATATAATAGGAATCTTTAGAGTAGAAAATGCGACGATTCTGTTTATCATTCTATTTGAAACATGTTTTTGAAATCATTCACTTTATAAGGATATTTTATTTGAATCACATTAATCAAACGTGTCAAAGATAAATAATTCTGTCGGATGTTTGTGTGAACAAGCTGTAGGTTCCATGGACCAAACAAGAAAGTGATAATTAACAAATCACTTCAACTGTCAATGGATTAGAGTTCGCTGTCTGTGGTATCATTATCTTTATCGGGTTGTTCAATATAATTACCAAGCTGTTTTTACGGAAAGCTCTTTCCTACACATTCATATCTTTGAGAATAGACATATAGACAGAGGAAAGTGTTGAGGTTAAGTATACGATATGTTTATTGATGTTTGAATCGAATTCAGACTGTTTGACTTTGAAAAGTATGTATCCTGGTGTAAGTATTACTTCTTCTTCATCTAGAATGATCGATAACTCAGATATATCGATCGCTTTTTCATTGCTGTCCGACACTTCCTCTATATCAATTATCATTAAAGTATTTCCGAAGATTTCAGCCACCTGTCGGCATTTGCTTGTTGCTAAGTAGGCATCTGAGCACTACGTAGCGTCGTAATCTCTTGTCGCATATAATTTAAGTTTATCATCATTCAATATAGTCCCTCTATAATCGGTTCCTGTGTACGATTTACCATAACCTTCGACGTATAAACTAAGCAATTTCTTGTAATGGTATAGATTTACAGTATTCGAAGCGTAGTAGTCATCTAAGTGTCGGTGGAATGCTCGAAATAAAAATGATGTTTGCGTGTAAAGTCTAACACAATGTTCGAGTACCGTTTGTTCACCATACTTTTTCATTCGAAGTAGACTAGTACTCATTGTTTGTGCTTCATTCTAGCATTTTCTTTCTTTGCCAACCGAGACAATTTCATTTGCCACTTTATCGACGATCGAAAGAAAATCTTTAGTACTCACATGAGACGGATATTTGTGGGTGCTTTGCCTTGTATCTACTCCGTACAAGGTGATTGATTCTCCTGTCTGTGCGATGCATGGGGTTTCTACAGGGATCACAGTATAATCAGTCCTTATGGGCACTGACATCAATTCGATACGTTCCCAATATTCCTCCGAAAACATCAGGGCATTCCATTTGAGCTCAGCAAAGCAAAAGCGTTGTGGCCGTAGAAAAAGCGAACGATTAGAAGAAATAGAATGATGCAACATGAGATTCAGCGACATGGAACGCTGGTCGCTCCGTTGTATACACCTATTGCCCATTGTAATGATAATCACATAGTTAAGCTAAATGGCATGATTGACAAATGCTCGTTCGATCGGACCCGTTCGTTTTCACTTTAGTAGTAAATAAAAAGATAGCGATTGAAAATGAAGCAACTTCTACGCAATCAAGATGAATTGTCAGAAGGAACGATCTATGAAAAAAAAGTGAAACTAAGGCAAAAGGAAAAGGACAAGACGGATAAAAAGAGAAAACAAAATAAGAAAGACAATTTGAGAAGGGTAAGAGTGATTGTAACAGATGAGGAAGCAACCTGATACTCATATAACTGAGTTATGTCTTATAAAATTCAGCTATTATCTTGAAGGTTATGCGTAGGGGTCGAGTGTTGTTGTGGACGAGGTGATGACCCACACGCACGTCCACTCTCTTATTCAACCTGCCAGTCCCACACTCACACTCGTCCACGCATTACTCATTGTTCCTTCAAGAATAATTTTCAAAGATTCTTCATTCAACAGACGTTCATGTCGAAGCTATCTGTTTAGGTTTCTAGAGAGACGAGATTTCAATGGCTATCAAAATCTAGTCGCTATCGTCGTGTTTGTGGTCAAACATGAACTGTAGATGAATTTACAGTGATATACAATCAAGCAGATCAACGAACTGCACCACGAGTTTTCAAATTTTAACGATCGGACGATATGAAGTGTTGGACATGTTCGATTCAATCACGGAGTGAATCATTTCAATCCGAATTTCGATGCAAAAAATGCTATTTATTTCATTTGTTTTCAACAAATGTAAATAGAAATATTAAGACATTGGACAACGAAATGGAATTTACAAATTCAAAAACAGGGCTTTCATTATTGCTATTATTTGTTTCAAATACAATTAAATAAAAACGAGGATGAGCGTGAGTGTGAGAGCATGTGCAGGCAAAGAAGCGAGCAACATTCACACTCACTCATCAACACAAGATACATTCTCAACTTTGTGCCAACATTCTGTATAGATTATGTTCATGTATATGAATGCGAAGTACGATACTCGCAGGTTTTCATGTCCGTATAATAAGTTCACTGTTTAAGATTTTCTCTTCACGTTCTGTCTATTGATTCTTCTTGAAGTCAATGTCGAAGGATCATTATCTGGTTTTGTTAATGTCCTCTTTTTAGACTATCGAATGATCGATTTTTGGAAATGTTGAGTTCATAATAGGTGAAAGTGGATGCGAGCTCACAGAAGGAGACGAATTTCGTTTTGTCTGTCACTATATTAACAAGTTCTCGATCATGCGCCATCGATCAACGATAATATTAGCCACGTCTTCATCACTTCTGTCCATAGCGTCTAGATGGTAATCATCAGCGAAAAGGCCAAGTGAATCTGCATTATATTCGCCTAATTTCACGAGAAGAAGTTTTTCACATTGTTGATCTTTGCAACCGACCATAAATCGATTTGTGATCGCTCGCCAATCGTTATAGCACAAGTTACAATTATGATAGGTAGGTGAAAGAAAGACTACTACTAGAGCAGCTCGTTTGTAAACATCTTTTGAAGTTTTTCGACGATCGAGTACACTCATATTTGCGTGGACGGTCGGAACATCGAAGATCAGATTCGAAATATTCGATGTTGTAATACGTTGCTGAAGAAGTTCACTGATAATTTGTACTCGAGTAGTTATTTCATCATGGTACGATAGAGCAACATTCACAGGATTTTGTGAAAAACTAGATGAGTACGATGTTGAAAAAACTGGCTCTGGTGAAGGAGAAGCCAATTCTAAAATAAATAAATTAGTTATTGTTCTATATTATAAGAAAAAATTACGATTGGTTGATGAAAGAGATAAGACTGATTCATCTTCGAGAGTAAGAATTCCAGCAATACCAGCACCTTAACAACAAAGATAATAATTGATATTATTGCAACAGATTTTTGTATATTTACGTTTCAAAGTTGACTGATTTATTATTTCATCTGATTGAAGATAATTTTCAAATGCTTCAACACTAATTTCACCAATCTCCTGACCAGTTGTTTCTTCGGTTTCTATAAGATGAAATTAACTTTGTACAAGCTCAGAATTTATTATTCAAAAATTATTTACCATCAATAATATCTATCGGTATCGTACTATATGCTATTGTAGATGTTTCGATAATAGATGTTCGATACGATGATGAAGTATCACGAGAATTATTTTTACTTAAAAATTCATAAATCTAAATTTTAACAATAAAATTTTATTGTACAAAATATTTTATTATTAGATCTTACTTGAAATAGATAATGTACAATGAAGATTAGTAGCTGTTGTAGAAATCGTCGCAAACGTTCTACGAAAGAAATAGATCGATTTGGACGTGTACTAATATTTGATTGTAGAAAAGGTTCATTTTGTTCATCCATGTCTGACACGTTGAAAAATATTAAACAATCTGAAATGAATAATATCTCATTATTCATGCTCTTCCTCAAGTAAATTTCGCATGCTCGTATTTAATAAAAACAAAAAAACAATTATGATTGGTAACGAGACGGAGAGAACAAGAGTAGAAGAACGAGAAAAACAAGACGGTCACATTATGCTTGTATAGAAGAAGAAATGACTAGTATAGGTGAAGAATAAATAATGTTTCGCGGAATTTTTTGCTTGTTGGATGTTACCTTATGGTTCTGACGCAAAACAAGAATGACATGTTTGGATTTTTCTCTGAATCTGATGATGATTCAACTATGCACTATCCTACCATCATCCAAATACAAATTTCAAGTATTCTAAAAATAGAACTTGACACAACGCTTTTCTACGTCTCCTATGTTTTCTTCGTTTTCGAGACGGATTCACCTGTGTTACAAGTAAACAAAAAAAAAACAATGTTTGACGAGACTGAATAACAAGCAAGGAAATAACGATGCTTCATACTATATAGATATGACCAGACGCAATTTTAATCAACAGTATGATATAGATGAGTTTATTTAGTAAACTGAGATGACGTAATGTAGATTTAAAATAAGAAACAGAGAATGAGGCATATCTGAATAATTGTGCTTGAAGGCATTCATTATATTGATCGCAAGTGGCGCGTGTTTTCGAGTCTTTTAACTTTCGGCACAAGCAATTATATACACATTCACACCCAATTCGAAGTCGAGGCTAAAGTAATACATTGTAGAAAAATTTCGTATGTGTAAAAATAATGAAAAAGGAATAGCGCGCATGCAGAAAACATGGAGATCGGCGCCGGTTATTCTCCTTACGTGGAGTAGCCATTTTTACGCAATCTCTATTTAGAAAATGAGTGAACAATAACAAAATTCTGCGCTTTTTTTTTTTGAAGAATGTCTTTGAAGCCGAACAAAAGTAAAAAAAGAAATACTTGATTAGTTGATTTTGTGATAGCGTAAGTATTTCTTTTAGAATTATGTTTGAAAGATTTTCTTCACTAAATGCCATCGTTCCATAATGATTCCAGCTACTTCCTCGTCGTTGAGTTTTGTTGCATCAATATAGAAATCATCATCGTAAAGGCCAAGTTTAGTCGCATCAAAATCACCCAATTTGATAAGAAGAAGTCTTTCATATTCGTGATCATCACCACCAATCATGAAACGATTTTTTATTGCTCGCCATTCTTGATAGCAAAAGCGAGAGTTATGATATGTTGGTGATAGAAAAACGACGACTAATGACGCTCCTTCATAGATACGTCGCAAAACTTTTCCTCCATCAATAAGAGCCAAAGCAGCTTGAAAGTTAGGTGCATAGAATACTGGTTGAGGAGAGTCGGGAGTAGCAATTTGATTATGAACCAATTCACTGATTACTTTAACTCGATCATTTGTTTCTTGACGATAGGAGAAAGCGATTTTCATAGAATTTTGTAGAACAACGGAAGTTCGAGATGATGATGCTGCAGTGGTAGTAGTGGTTGGTGGAGAAACAGCCGGTCCTAAAATTTTATAGAGTTGTTGAGTATTCTGAAAATGACAAACTATTTGAGAGAAATAAATTACCACTTGTGGAAGAGAATTGTACTGATTCATTGCCAACGGTCAAAACTCCAACGATACCGTTATCTTAAAAAGAATATCGAGGATAATGTCAATTAAAAGGAACTAATATTGATGGTCTTACTTTCAAATTCAGCTACAGTGGTCGATTCCTGCAAAAGTAAAGCGTTGTCAAGTACTTCATTACTAGTGTCATTATTATCCTGCGAGTCCATTATGTCAATGATTTCTAAAAGCAAAAAAACAAACACCGAAGAATTCGAACGAATTCAAATAAAGCTTTAAAAAAAAGCACATCATTCGAACACAGTAGGAAAATTACAGGTGACATACGATTGTAATGTGATTTCGTCACTGTCTCGTCATTATTATTCATTCGATTACTTATACATCAAAAGCAAATTTTAAAAAGATAAATATTACTACGAGGTTCTCATTCATATATTCATCTATTTAATGGCAAATTGCAAAAGTTTGAAAAACATTTTAATCATTAAACATGTGATTATTGTAGATAATAAAGAAAAAATGACGAAAGAACGATAAAAAAAAAGAAGAATAATATACTACATAAATGCCGTAAAAGACACACTCGGAGAAGAATGCAAAAAAAAAAAATTTGTTGTTAGGTAGGAGTGTTTTTGTCGTGAGCGAAGCGTCAGAAAGAAAAAAAAAGAAAAACCGTCTTCTATAGACAGTGATGCAAACGATATTCTATGTTTCTCACTATTGCATAATACGTAATCAAATCGACACTGGATAAATGTTATCTTCAGAGAGCTCTTGAAAAGTTGCCAGTATCATCTAAGGATTACACCCATCAGTCTGAGATAGCTCCTGGAAAGCTACAGATAACCTTTTAAAGGTATGCCTCTCGTCCTTTTTCCAGATTTATCAAGAATGGCTAGACGAAAAGTTGTTCTCGGCTATAAATTCTCGGATGTTTCCTTCTATGAGATATAGGAGGCGCAAGAGCAAAATATAATCTGAACTTTTTTCCTCTCCCTTCACAATTACTCCAAAATTCATCGATTTTTCCTGAGATTTTTTCTCGTGACAATTGGGATTGAATTGAGATGTAGTTATTTTTTTCTTTGAAAACTGAGCAACCTGAAAAGAAAAGCTTCAGTTTTGGATATTTTTCAATTGATGGAAGTTTGTTAAAATCTGCCAAAGTTCATTGATATAATATTTTTTTAAAAAGTGCTAAACCTTGATTTGATCGAAGTTGTCATAAAAAAGTTTCAGCTCAATCGATCGGAGTGTCAGAAAGAAAGCTTCGATTTTTCTCTCCAGAATTTTGTTTTGAGGAAAGTGCGAAAGAGTGCAAAACATCGCGTTTTTTTTTTCAATATTGTTTTTTATTTCACGCTTCATTATCAACTATTACACTTGCAAATTAGTTACACAAATACATCTTCGACCAAAACGTTAAAAATTTCTTAAACGATAATAATCTATCTTTTATTTTCTTCATTTCATTAAAGTTTATCCGAGAAAAGTCTTGATCATGATATAGAATAAATGAGATAATTGAATGATAACTACGATATTTTTCATAATGAAACTATTCAATATTGTAATGAAAGTCTATTGAATGATGAATCAACTTCCATGATATACAAGAAAAAAAGAAGGAAGAATACCTCTGCCTTTCAGCTACTTTGCTCTACAAGGTGTTGTCTAGCAGTAGATTCAATAGTCTGATATCTTCTCAACAACTATGACTAGCTATAGCTCTGAATAGAAAGCTGGTGTAATAAAGAGTTCTTGTGCTCAATGGCTTGCGCTCCCCATACGCACTAACTAATTACAAGAGTAGATGTATGTCACAACATAGTCAGCATTCTATCGAATGGGTAATTCGAGACAAATAGCTGTTAGTAATTTGTTCAAGGTCATTTCGTGGCTGGTGGTACTAAGGTTTCCACACAGTAGCCTGTAGATACGCATCGAACAACATAGCTACTCAGTCTTGAACGTTACCGTCTGAACGACTTATATTCATATGAAAAAATGAATTCAATTCGACCAAGTTTTGATTTGTTACTTTATCATCCGTTATGATTACACCCATTGTGATAAAATGTTGATGACATTGTTTGAATACTTGCTTTTACGCTTACCCGATGGACCAAAAAATCAGTAAATATAACCGTAATTTTTAGTAATTGTATTGTCTATTTCTCACGACTTATCTTAGTTCGAGAGAAAAGCAATGAGCATAATAGTCTGACTAAATGTGTCAGAAATGATTAGAAAGATTTTTCTATTTTTGATGCTAGTAGTGTAATCAACATAAATGATATCAAGAAAATTGAATAGACAAAACAATCGTGCGTCATTATACAAACCGCAACATACAATAGTGTTTTTCGAAATCAAGTATGTCTTGATATATTAAATGACATAGGCAATTTACATAATACGATATTTATCAATTTTAGTTAAAGACATCATTTGCAGATCTTTAAAAAATTTCATATTTATATTATATTTTTGTTTTCTAGGTGAATGTTAATTTCATTTCCATGTTGTCACAAAAAAATCTTTTATCACATTTGTCATTGCTTCATTTTTTGTTTTCAATTTTAAATCAATCTCAATTTTTCGATATCTGAAAAAGCATCAAATTTCATAATCATGATTGATATAAAAGCGTACGAACTATATGAAAAAAACAGTAATGGAAATAAATACTGTAACTCTCTCATGAATATTATATTTTCGAAAGCGAATACTATTACATATGTCAAAGTATTTTGTTGGAAAAGTAGAAATATAAATAAATCTTATGCATCAAATAGCCGATATAACAAATAAAAATAGACAGACAACAAAAAAATATCCAACGATCAAAATAAAAAAAAAGTCCAAGTCATTGGTTCGCACACGCACGAATACGCTTACAGCAAGACTATTTTGAATGGATTAGTTAATTTAACAAACGAATGATAGTGAAGCAAAAAAATATATCAGCTAAGATTTTTATCTGAAGAGCATTGTTTTTTTTGAATTTTATTAAAATTTAAGTTAGATTTTCGCATAATTTGATATTATGTTTTATGTGAACATATAATTTATGATTGGTCAATCGAAATTGACAATGTGGCCCAATCATGATTATACATTCTAATGAAAATATTTGTCAATTATTTTTATTTAAAATGACTTGGACATCATTGCTAACTTGTTCATTTATTGTACTGCTATCAATAAAAAGCGTATTTAGTTATTATGTATTAGTTGATGCTCATTCAGAAGAATGTTTTTTTGAAAAATTAACATCCGGAACGAAATTATTACTTACATATGAAGTAATCGAAGGTGGTTTTCTCGATATAGATGTTAAAGTAAAATTAAATTTCTTTATTATGAATTATTAAATTTATCTTCTTATCATATAGATAACTGGTCCTGATCATAAAGAAATTTATCGTGGTGATCGTGAATCAAGTGGAAAAACAACATTTTCTGCTCATATGGATGGTACTTATACATTATGTTTTAGTAATAGAATGTCAACAATGACACCAAAAATGATTATGTTTGAAATTGATGCTGGAGATTCACCTAAACTTGATATGGCATCTGATAAAACAGCAGAAAATGTTACACGTAAATAAATAATTTTTTGTTTTTTTCTTATACTAACAAGAAAACTATTTAAAAGGATTTACGATTTGTTATCTCATATTTTTTTAATCATGTAAAAACGACTTCTAGCATCTTGAGATATTCAATATTCAGAAACGATCAGAATAATCGAGAACTTTTAGAATAATGAGATTTACTTATAGACAAAATACAAAAAATCCTATTTATAAACATTAGAGTCCTATGGTATAATGTTGAATGTCCCGCAGAACTCTAATAAACATCCAACAAAACTATAGTAACTCTATAGAAAATATTGATAGATTTGAATCCCTTCGAAGTTATTCTAATTCGGAAATCCGCTTGATATAAACTGAAAAGTAGTAAATCACTTTGGATGATTTCTTCTTCGTAAGATAATTATTGATCTTATATATTTAGTTCATCATAATAAACTTGAAGAACTCGTTGCTGAATTATCTGCATCATTAAGTAATATTAAACATGAACAAGAATTTATGGAAGTAAGAGAACGTATTCATCGTTCTAGTAAGTCATCCTTTTTTTTGTTTAGTTGATAAAATTATATATATATATATATTTTTTTCTAGTTAATGAAAATACGAATTCACGTGTTGTTATGTGGTCATGTTTTGAAGCTTTTATTTTATTAGCTATGGCACTTGGTCAAGTATATTATTTGAAACGATTCTTTGAAGTTCGTAGAGTTGTATAAAAAAAAAAAAACAACAAACAAAAATTTTTTTTTCAATAAGAAATATCGGAGTGTACCTTTTTTTCTTTTCTTTTTTTTTTGTTATTCATAAATAAAAAAAATATATTTCACTGCTTTATTCTAACTAATTTATATATCGAATTGAAGAATCTTATATTCATAAATGTGAGCATTGATTTATCAACAAATGAGTTGTTTTTTTCTTTTTAATTATGGAAGAGGAAAAAGTGAAATATAATAATCTGATTAATGTGGACGTTTTATTTTTAATATATGAGCAAGTTTATCAATGGCTTCTTGTGAACGATGTTTTATTTCCATACCACCCATTATTATTGGACTTAGTCTTGAATTAGTTGGACTTAATCTTGAATTCGTTGGACTTAATCTTGAATTCGTCGGACTTAATCTTGAATTAGTTGGACTTAATCTTGAATTAGTTGGACTTAGTCTTGAATTAGTTGGACTACTATGATTTCTACGACCAAAAATAGCACGTTCACAATGAGACGATAATAATTTTTTTCCACTTGTAATTATCATAATAAATGCATGTTTTATTCCTGGAATATCAATACAATCTTCTATTGTTTTATCAAGTGTTTCATCATAAATTTTTGAATATTCTAATTTAATTTCATCTAAATCTTTACTTTGATGACCAATAATAATTCTTATTAATGTTTTATAATCAATTGGAATTTCATCTAATGCTTGTCGAAGTATTTTAGAATAATAATTATTTGGTAATCGTATATATTCAACCATATCTTGAAAACATTTAATTTCAATTTCATTTTTAAATTGATGTTCTATTGCTTCTTGTATTGATTGTCCATATTTATCTTCATATATATCAAATATAGCTGCTAATTGTGAAAATGAATCACGTGTAAATAATTGTGTATATGTATCAGAATCAATATCAGATGTACCTTGACGAACTTCATATAATTGTCCAGCAATTGTTTTTGCAACTGATATTGAATGTGCATTTACTTCACAACGTTTTCCTTCAAGTAATTGAATAAGTAATTTTGACATAATACTTTTTTTATCATGAATAAGTTCAATATCATTTTCAAGAGAATTTTTAAATAAATTTTCATATATTTCTTTAAATTTTTGTATATCATAATTATTTAATGCTAATAAAATTTCTAATAATTTTCTTAATATATCACAATTATTTTCATCAGTTTGTTTTGATATAAGTAAATCATAAAAATCACGTACATATAATTCAATAGGATCAATTACCATAGCTAATGTACATAAACGTATAGAAGATTCAGGTTGTTCACATATCATTTTAATAATTTTATAATCATATTCATATTCAAGACCATGAACAAGTATCATACGTTTTTCATATTTATATGATGATAAAAAACGAAGAATAAAATCTAAATCTAATGTATGATTTATATTATAATTTTGTAATACTTTCGATAGACATTTTATATCACGTTTATAATCAAATTCAATTGAATGACCAAATAAAGGATCACTAAATTTCTGCTAGAAAAAAATTAATCTTGAAAATATTAATTTAATTTAACGAAAAACAAAAATTTTCTTTAATTTCATCAAAGTCATATTTAAAAATACTTACTGTTAAATGTTGTTCTGATTTATTCCAATTACTATCAAATGTTTTCTTCATATTTTACCGTTGAAATGTATAATAGAAAAAAAATATGTAGATTTTTTTTTTTGTCCAATTATTATATTATTTATACATATTTTGATCAAGGTCATTTAGAAGAAACGAAAGAGAAAGAAAGAGGAACAAAATAAGTTATGCTTGACCAATTTGTCTTTTGAGCCGAATACGATAAATGTACGCAAACATATTATCATAATAATAAAATAAATATGCTTGTAGATTTATAGTA